>JBBPLC010000126.1:0-63458 GCA_038089535.1 Hemileccinum rubropunctum
TTGCACTTTCTGATTGTAGCAAGCAGGTGGTATGGTTGCGTTCCTTAATGGAAGAACTAGGATACAAGTTACACCCAATACCAATTTGTGGTGATAACCAAGGTTCCATATTCATGGGATCGAACCCTGTTACCGAAAAGCATAATAAACATGTAGACATCAAATGGCACGGTATTAGGGAGTTCATCCGTGAAGGTTTAGTAGAACTGTCGAAGGGGCACACAACCCTGCCAATATGTTCACTAAAAATCTTGGACATGTTAAACTTGATCAATTCAGATTGCAACTCAGGCTAGTCTTCTATGACCAACCCATAGCACCTTAGATGAGTGCTCTCTTCGCTTATGCACCTTAGATAGGCAGCCAAGCGAGGGGGAGTGTTGATTGAGCACCATGTAGTAACTCTCAATGCTACTTATTACTTACTAGTTGTAGTGTAGCTTGCCTTATTAGGAAATAGTCACATGGCCTATGTAGTATATAAGTTGGAACTCAGTCATCTGAGTTTGAATATCATCTTGTGTTCTTACCACAACCATCTCCTGAAACCAACCCCTCTAACCTTGGTGAGTGTCAGGTATTCCTCTACCTTACCACCTGTATGCTTTCAACATGAACTGCCTGAGAGCCATAGTGAAAGTCCTTCTTCCATTCTTTGCCAGGATATGCCCTGCTGTAGAAAAGGCACTTGTCATCGAACCCTTCCTCCTCATTGTTACTAGCCTTGTGGAGCAAGGGAGAAGGTTGCAAAACAGCCAAAAAATGCTGACCAAAAACTGACTAATATAGTTATAATGAGCCAGCATGGGATCTGATTACAGAAAGGCTTGACCTGGACCTGTTCAGGTCCAGGAATGCTAAAAGGTTTCCCCAGTGTTAGATATTCAATGATTGTCACAAACAATCTGAATCTTGTCTGAATTAACTTGACAATTTGCTGAAATTATGCATTTTGTGGGTGAGCCTTGAGCCGCACTGTTAATGATAAGAGCTTGAATAGCATTTTTTATCACCCACCTATGTATATGTGAATCATGTCATCTAGGTCTTTGCATTTAGCCTGAGCTAGCAACACTGGTCTAAAGTGTCAGAACCTGTATATGATTCTGTATGATGAACTTGAAAGACTCGGAGCTCCCAGGGATAATTACTCATGGACAACTCGGAACAGAGTCATTACCACTCACACACCTACGGACCATGATGAACATGTCCCATTCGAATGTTACTAAGATCGTATGGTGGTTGGGTATACTTGGAAGTTGGACTAGGGTCCGTTACAATAATCATTAGGAGCGTGTTCAAGTCCGGACAATGTTACCACAGACCCATCGCTCCATGATGCTCGCCACGGTCCACTCGGCCGAGCAAATTCAAGTTCTCCCGGTCACTTGGAGGACACAGATGGAGTGGTATACAGACATGAACATAAATCCACCACAAGATACCACACACCCTACCCGATTACGCATCATAAATGTTTTCAAGCAAGGCTTCTACTCTAGACTGATGTTCTAGGTTGTCACCTCCCAGGGTCAGCTTTGCGATGGTAGACAAGCTGGCCTTGGGGACGTTGTATGAAGCCAGCGTGCGGTGTAGGCCCAGGCTATGCACGAGTCTAGTCAAATGGCCGTCAGTCCTAGTCGAGCACGCGCGTTGGAAACACAAAGGTACGCATACTCGTCAATCTTGCACCCCAGTCTTTTGATGTCCCCCTCGACCGAACCGGTGGACGGTTCCCGGAGATAGAACAACGCTTCTGCTAGTGCTATCTTATCTTCAGAGCTTGCGATATCGGCTTTAAGTATAACAACAGAAGCGAGCGTCAAACACTGTCAAAGTATTTCATCATCATCCACTCAAGTTCTCGAGTTAAGGATTCCCTTCACTCACCGATGCAATTCCATTCGGAATTCCGTAGGCTGCTCCAAGTCTGCGGCCAAGCGAGTGTGATAAACCGAGAGAACTACGAAAGACCGCATGAGAAATTGGCCCTCGGTTGGGGTATGTTCCTTACCCGTATTTCTCGACCTTGAGAGGCCACAGACTCATCCATGCTGCGAGCAATAGCTTCTGTCTTGCTTCCAAATCCCCAGGCTGTGCCTTGCTCTTTGGAAGATACTTGAAGAGATCTGATAGAGCAGCATAACATAGAGCCTTTAATGGATAAGGCACCATTGGATTGTAGAGGTTCTCTGCGATTCCACACGAGCATTGAATAGGGGTTGTCATTTAAACATGGACTGCGCCATACCAACAGCATGGTCCAAAGCTCGAAGGCCTGTCGATAACCTGTATGGACCTCATGTTGAGCATGAGGTGCAAAACAGAGGCTTGAGGCATACCATAGTTCCTCCGGAGTAAACAGTGTCAACTCGGCGTCGAGAATGATGCCGGCAGGGGCAATCATGGGGTCGGAAACCCCAACCTTGTTGCCTTTTTCGTCCGTGTAACCGCCACCGCCCTGGTGGAATGAAGCATTGACAACGGTATTATTAGTGAGTCGCGACAAACCTACCCTGTACTCGGCTGCACTCAAGGTGGTTGGAATAGCTATGTGATTGACAAAGTCACTCCCGTTTTGAAGATGGAGATAGTATATGATGGCCTTTGCTGCATCGATGGGCGAGCCACCTCCTATGGATATGATGATGTCGGCTTCCGCAGTGGTGAACGCCTCGATTCCCCGGATGATGCCCTGGATGGGAGCATACTGCTCTATCTCGGAGAAGGTCCCAGCAAAGGTGCCATTATTCTTCAAGATTTCTTCGACTGTTTTGACCACATTTGTCTTGAGGATGAACTATGCGTCAACACGAAGACGAATGTATGGAGACTTATGAAGGTTGACCTTGTCGTGGAGAGACTTGCCGGTAACAACGAATGCCTTGCTGCCTCCCAGGACGGAGAGCAATTTGGGGAGGGCTGTGAGCACACAGCCAGGTCCGTAGAATATACAATTCAACGTGTCGTGATAGGCATAGGATCCGTGCAGATTGCTCATCTTCGGGGGTAGTGAGAACGAACTTGTGGAGGATTGGTCGGTCGATGGGATGTCGGTGGTAGAACGCTGCTTGTCTTTGCCTCGAATGCAGTCATTTAATCACCGATATCACAAGAATAATGTCAACAAGGGATGATGAGTCTCGCTGGGCAGCCGATTAACGCTGTACGTATAGCTCCGTGAATCCACGATGCCTTCAGGCTGCAGAGCCCCATATCTGAGTCTGTCAAACAGCTAAAATGAACGCTTAGGTCGGCAGCAACATTATGGCTTACGTGGAGTCACGGTCGTGGGATGAGACTTCTCATTGGTGGAGATGCAAAATCGCTATGATATGACTGTCGTTTGGTTGCGGTAGAGTCCTGATCTAAGTCCATATCAGCATCGAAAAGCCTGCGAAATGACCCTCACCATCAGTCAAGAGGTCTGAGACAGGCTGTACAACCTGGTCAGGGATGCGAAAACCCTGTTTCAAGGCTGAATCCAGCTTGTTTTTTTTTGGTTAGCATGATTTCATCTAGTCTGGTGACCAAACCAGTCTGCTGTCGGAGTCGGAGCGACTCTCATGCCGGCCACTCAGTTGGTTCAAATTCGCTCCCTTGCTGCTCGGCTCGGCTTGGTTGAATGCAAAAGTCTGCCATGTAGCTGAATACGGTTGGAAGAGCGTGCCCAAAGCACCTTCAGCATCCAAAGTCCGCCCGTCGCTGTCCAAAGCTGAATTGCGCTCGTGACGGTGGCCAACGCGGCTTGGAGCAACGCCCTTTGTGTTTTGTCGCAGCCATTGCTAAATGTTACCAGCAAGGCTGATCTGAGCAGTTTGTTAAATGTCGTTTCTGGCAACTTTCTGCGCCAACGGGTCTGTCAGGAATTCAGCTTTACGTGTTTGCAGTCGTGCTGCCAGTGCTCAACTTTCACAGCTCATTAACTTGAGCGACATGATATCCTCGGGTTGGACGAGTAGAATTCCACACTCGCCCATGCATTGGAACATGAGCTTCTGGAAATCGTCGGTTTCGTTACACCACGAGAACTACAAAACGCTGGCGAAAAATATGAATTTATCTATTTTTGCTAAGCTGCTTATATTTGCTTATAATCTTAATATCTGGATTACAAACCTTGCCAAGGTAATATAAAGTCAGTATAAGTACTTGGCAAGAAGTATAAGCAGCTCGGCAGAACACCTACAGTTATAAGACCCTTATAAGGGTCTTATCAGGAAACTGTGGTTCTCGTGATGCTAGACGCCCTGAGTACGAGAGAAAGAAAGGTGGTATATTGGCCTGTTAACGAGCCCGCCAAGGCAAGCAAACAGTATCTCGAACATCTGGACCATCAACAATTTGGCATTATCGCACGGATAAATTGATTGCCATCCGCCAGGGTAGTAGCAACGACGGGGATGGTTACCGATGATTTCTCTTCACCCATGTTCACTCATTACACTATCATTCGTGGATTCGGACGACATCTGCATCGCAGTCTCTGCCTGAGTGCGACGAATGAGAAAGTTCCCCTAAATCTGTGTATATGTTGTACGTGGAGTGGCGAGGAGGAAGCCCGTTTGGTGAATTGTGACTGACAGGGTTGGTGTCGAGGCCCTGTCATGGTCATGGTCGTCTCCATCATCGTCCTTTTCGCTTGCATGCGAGCTGTGATCGCCTACAGATCAACGGGGAGAACTCGTGTTCACTGTCGGGGACTTGCGATGATCCACTTCATGCCCGTGAGCATGAGCCATTGCGGTCTCTGATTCGAAGTAGACACTAGACGAAAACCTCACCGAGGCTCTTTCCAGTATAGAGGTATTCAAGCTCGTTTGAGAAGAGGGTTGGGAAATTTTTGCTGGGGGGGTGCGGGGAATGCCACCTTCGTGAGCAGAAAGTGAATGTAATCAGTGAGCGATACCCAAGACTGGGCGGGTGAAGCCGAGATCGGGGACGTGATGGATGGAGGGCGACATGAGAAGTAGCACACCTAGAAAGATGGCGGGGCAAGCGCGTAGACGATCGTTAAGAAGGGGTGAGTCAACGACGTGGGCGATGAGCAAGCGCACCTTTGTGGGCCCAGACATCCTCGGTAGAGTCGTGATCGTCGTCTGGATGCAACTCCCATACAACATCCGGAAAGCGATCCTTGGCGTTGCGGAAGAGCTAGAAGGGGTCGTTTTGCCAGGGCTGTGTGAATAGACGCGGAGCTTCAGGAATTCCAGGCGGAGGAGGGCTGTTCGTCGCCATTGACGATGAGGAGGACGTGTTGGACAAGAGGATTATGTAAGGGTTGGCCGTTACTACTACTGAAATCTCCCCAATCTCAGTGATAAATTTTTCATAAAATGTATAGTAAGTCACCCTCGCACTCGAAGCAACGGTGATCTGAGGACCATAGACCGAGTATTAATTTCGCTCGTCATCCACATGCATCTGATGGTTTTAGTATGTTCAAGTTTTCCTGTCCACCGACAGCCTTGGCCATAAGTTGGGCCAAAACGCATTCTTCTATATCCAGAACATCAAAGACTGGTTCAGTGGTTCGACGGGAAGCATCAATGAAATACTTCACAGCCGCTCTACCGAGTCCACCCCGGAACCATAGGTCCAAGACAAACTAGTGGCAGTAGGATTACATCGTATTCAGTGCCTCCATCAGGTTCGTATTCAACACATGCAGTGAAGGTGAGGTGGATGTGTGATATTTTTCACTGAACTCTAGGCTGAGATTCGTTATATGCGCTCAAATCGACGTTCAAGTACTTTGGAATGGCAAGGGTCACGACAAAAGGCTCGCCCGTTAATTGGCTGTACCTTCAGGGTCCGAGTCCCTCCTGGCTAACTTGGGGGAACAATCTAACCCGTGCCCACTGCCCAGACGAAATCGAACATGGATATGTTACAGCTACTTTCTCATTTCAGTCACTCACGGTCAGGTAAGTTCTGGCTCACCGACCATAGATTATGATTAGGCAGTTCACTTTTGATGATCCTTTGTCGAACATGTATGCCGTTGGTAGGGTCTTGAGGTGCAATCAGCATTTGGTCTACGGCATCGTTCTTCGTATCATGGGTAATATGACACAGGTGGGTCACCATTAGTACCAACTTGAACTACCAACGGTTCTATTCCCATGGTATTAATATCTATCATTCGCACACCGAGGAATCCTGACTTGATCTACCATACCTCGGATTAGCCAACACAAGCAGTCTTTCGGATAAACCCCACATGCAGCCCCACTGCGCATGCATGCCTTCAGCCTACTCTCTCGTGGCAACCAAAATTCTGTTGCAAAAACTCGTGTACATGATGATGGAGGAGTAACCGTATGTGATTTAGAAATACGAATACATGAGTTTACAGATATGAACATATAAGTATAGTACACACTGAAAAACAGACTCAGGGTGTCACTAGCATTACTAAACAGTAAACGCAGAACTCGAACGGGCGAAAGCGACCCCAGAGAATGTTAAGGAAGAGCAGGCATATCAGACGAGAGCCTCCTTCACGCCAAGGCAAAGCTGGGAACGAGACGATAAGTTTCCATACGTTGAGTTACTAGAAGTCTCACCACTGGCAAACGATCATCGCTAATCCACGCGCAAACGCTTTTGCGGCAGCTCGGAGTCTGCGATGGGTATTTCAGCCGTCTCCACTCCTCGCTTGGATGAAAGGAACACTGATGACCCAGTGCTCTCTTCAAGTTGTGCATCGCACACCATCTCCAAAGGAGATGAAGGCACATTTTCCGCCGCAGACGTGACATCTTCTGGTCCAGATACAGGGTTGTGACCAGTCGCCTCAAAGTCTTTCTCCGTGAGTCGCTGCCCTTGAAGGATCATGCCCATGTGTGTGTGTTCGAACGGTCGTCCTCTGCTCCGCATGGCAAGTAACGCCATCACGGAAGGCAGCGGGGAAGCTGAGAACCTAATTTCCATCTCTTCCGAGTTGAGACTGCCAGGGATGTTGAACAGATTCCACCGGAATGTTGTATCATTTGATGATTCCGTCGTAGGTACACCGAGAAAATGACATAGTCGGAGGTATGAGTCGTAGTCTCTGAGATACAACTGCCCAGCAAATACGTTCAGCTGGTCGATCAGAGCCCATGGCGGAGTCCAGTCGGCGGGGAGAGGTGGGATAACATAAAGTTTGAGATCGTCGGAAGATTTCATACGACGGGATGTACGCGGTGCGTACAAATGGAGGTGGACACACGTACTTGCTCTGATGTCTGGCATCAAGAGATTGACTTCGAAAGGGCTCAGTAAAACGAGTACTTGTCCTCGTCTGTCCTTTTGACTACGGGTGAGAATCCACTGGACAGGTCGGAGGTATTGATCAATGGTTCCTTTACTTGACTCAGGTTTGATCGTCTTGCAAAAGTCTGCGGTTGCCAAGATAAATGGGCTCCAGACATCTGCTTCGCTTGTCACAGTAGCTGCGGTGGTCCTTTCGAGGGTGGTGAAGATGGGACGAAAAGCACTGCCTGAATGCAATGGAGGAATGTCACCAGTCTTCACAAATTTGACGACATCTTGATGAAGGAAATGTTCCGCAGGTTCTGCCTGGGGAGGGAGTTCCATTTCTCGTTCGCGCTCCTGTTCGCGATTCACCTCCCGTTCCTGCTCTTCTTCCATCTGTCCACTGGGAAGTGATAGAACCCCAAGAGTCTTGCAACGTCGCCGAATCCCCGGATCCAGCTGCGACAAATTACGGGCCGCGGTTTTAGTTTCACATGGTGCATAGAGATCAACCAATGACTTGGTTTCTGGCTGGAGCCAAGCATTTGCCAGCTTCTCTGGTGCGAGCTCACCGTTGCAGAAACGGGACCAAGCGTCATATCTTGATTTATGGTTCATCCCTTGTTGTGCCCAGTAAGGAGCTCTCTGCTGAATATCGGCCCAGGTCTCGCGTATCGCCCAGCACAAGATGTCGACGGTAGTTACCTGAACCTTGGGATCTTTTTTGGCGGTCACGGAACGGATGCTCTGATCAACCTCAAGTGGTGCAAAGAACATCACTGAATGACCATGGCCGAGTTTGCGCATCCGCATGCAACCTGAAAATTATAGCCCTCGTGATTCGGCGATAAGATCGTGACACCAAAACGAACCTTGCACAAGGCTATCTTTTGTAAGCTTGGGACCCAGCGTGACCGCTGCTCGTGATCCAATAGGCAATTTGAGGTCAGTGCCCCTCGTGTGTGCATGGTCCAGATAGGCAACGCAACGGTCTAATTGCTGAGAAAGTGGCGACAACGACACTGGTTTAATGTGGCCGCTTCGCGTGAGTACCATCATTTCATCATTCTTGTTGAAGTAGACGGCGCCAGCAACATCACGGGTGATTTCGAGCCATGCTTTAGCTACTTCTAGATTGGATAGATCGAGGATCTGGGCCCCAACATCGAGCAAAACACGTATTTCGGGCTCCTGCATGGCCACCAGTCGGAGGAATTCAACCGTGCTCCGTCGTTCGCCACCCAGGGTGACTGCGTAGCCATTATTTTCGGGCTGAAGTAGATATGCTAGAACCCTCGCATTGGATCCCCTCTGGTGATCGAGATCGCACTGGGCGATAGACATCGGTAATAGCCATCGGGTATCGTTTGTTCCAGAAAATCCTGATGGTTACTAGTAGTTCAGCAATCAAATTGAACGACACGGATTATCCAAAGGCTCACCAGTCACCAGTTTCTCTCGTTTCTCTGCTAAATCCCAACTAGACGCAGAGAGTTTCAAAGGAAATTCTTTTGCCTTCTTCGGAAACACCACTCGAGAAAGGTAGAAATCTATGACGGCTTGATTCAGAGAGAAGAGCGGGAATATAACCTTGTCCCATTGCTCCGATGACTCCAGGTTGATCTCACCGAACTTCCGAAGTGAATCTGGCAGTGATTCGCCATCATAGTCTTTGACCCACAGTGCGTATCCCGTGGATGGATCATCCTCGTCGAGTAGGATTTCGAATGACTGTCTCAACTGTTCCTCGGTGAGGCCACCATAGTAATAAGAGAGGCATGTGAGGATGATGATGATATCTGGATGGCCAAACCGGGTGTCAAGTGCTGGCATGTCTTTAGCCCGATACGGAACTGCAAGCATTCTGGGAGTTGACTTGAAGGGATCAAATTCAGTGGTGTATCTTGGGAGGCGAGACTCCAGGTTGAGGCCAAGGCCATAGTCAACCCGCCATCTCTTTTCCGAAAGAGCAAACAATAGGATGTTGCAGGCGAGGAGACCACGAAGCAATAGCAGTCCACCCCACAGATGACTCTGGTGGGCACCCTTGGCGTATTCCTCCACCATCCTGGCCGTATCGAGAACTTGGAGGGCATCCTCGTCAGATATAAAATTCCGAATCGCGTCCTGCAGCGCTGGTGAGAGGTGTTGAAACTTGAAGCAGGGGAGTCGCCCTGTCATTATGTCGTTGGCAATCAACAATATTAGCCGTCGGCCAACGTTGGATGCTCGTACAATGCGAACATGTGGAAATGACCCGGGTATGCTGCATTCATACTCCACACAGTTTGGATGATTTCTTGAAAGGATATGAATATGGTTCTTCACGAGCCGGAGGACCTGCTGAGTAATAGTCCATCGATCAGGGTATCCGTCTATATGTTGCTGGAGGCCGAGCGTGTAAATTAATTGGAAGCGGGGGTGAAGGATCTCGTCACATTCATCCAGGATATCTCGAGCATTAGAATGAATCCACTTGTGAAGGCTCAGCCACTTGGATGCGCTGACTGAAGCATCGTCAACATCCCTTTCACCTTCCGAACCACTGTTGGCATTTGAAATGTGCTTGAAACCATGGTCAACTCGACTTGGAGCAACACCCTTTTTGTCTTGTAGTTGTTGCAGCCATTGATATGCAGTGCTACCAACGAAGCTGTTTTCTGACAGCTAGCGCTGAACACTCAGCTAAATGAACGAGCATTGACAAAACACTGAGACTCACGGATGTCAGTGAGATGGCAGTCATGATCTGATTGTAAATCGGCTTCTGTTTCTGGACTAATGAATCGGCTACAAGGTCATCTTTACGTGTCTGCTCCGCAATGCTCATTAATTTGAGGGACACGACGTGCTCGGGCTGGACGAGTAGAATTCCACGCCCGCTCATGCATTGGAACATGAGTTTCTGGAGATCATCGATTTGGAGGCTGATTACTTTGCCCCGGTCGTTATGCTTAGGGGTACGAGAGAATGGCAGATGGTATATCGGCCTGTTAACGAGTCCACCAAGGCGAGCAACCAGTATTTCGAACATCTGGAACATCAACGCTTTTGGGACAACGACTCGTACAAGCTGTTTGCTGTTTGCTAGGGCGGCAGCAACGATGGGGATGATTACGGATGATTTCCCTTCGCCAATGTTCACCTGCATCACTGTATTATTCTCAGATTGTGGCGATATCATCTGCATGGCAGTCTCTGCTTGAGTGCGACGAATGAGAAAGTTCCCCTGAATCTGGCACACAAAAGAAGTACCGTTGAGTAATGTCATCATAATTAGCGTTGCCGCACCAGAAACCCACCTGTATTAATAGCCAATCTGGGTACTGTTCGGGATTCCACCCGTCGCATCCTTCATTCTCCAATTCCTTTGAAAACTCCTCTTCAAGACCGTCCAAAGCAAATCGAAGCAATCTCCGCGCACGTTGAAGGTCCAAAAGGAGTAAAGCGAACGAAGTCAAACACTTCTTCCAACCCAATGAGACTTTGATCGGTGAGGTGGAGGCGAGACATCGCAGGAGGCAGTCCGCAGAAATCGGTGGCCATTGACCAAATTCTGCAAGCGCTCGTTCAATCGAATCGATTGGACCTAGAGTCTTCTCGAGAGTGCCCAGAGCATCCAAGTAATTAGATCTGCATTCCACATAGTATTTCTCAAGTGTGCCCATGCGGTCCTTCTGCGTCAGTCTGTAAGTCATCTGGAAACCTTCGAGGGCATATTGCATGCTGTTTTCAAGGAGCGTGTTGTATTCGTGTTGAAATGGTGGATCAGATTTATTGATTAGCATAGAGGAAAATAATTCGTGTAATCCTGGGATACCGTTTGATTCCTTGGTGTGAGGGTCTCGAAGCAAGGTGCGACGGATTGGTAGTTCCGGTTCAGGTCTACCAAAAAGTAGCTGTTCAAGTGTGATTGCCCACGGTGATTGTATTGACGACGTCGGACAAAGAGGTTTGACTTGTCCAATGGGATCCCACGGCAGAAGCAAATGTGCACCGCGCTGTAATGCACGCATCGCTGTTGCAGAGATAAATTGGCCTAATTGCCATTGGAGAAGCAAGTGCCAACTGCTTTGCATTTTATTGTATGTAGCACGAGTTTCCCGGGGCCGCCGTTTCGAGACAATCATCGCCGTGCCCTGGTTGCGTGAGGTAGTTTTGAACTTCATGATTGACCGACACTCGCCAGATTGTAAGAGAAAAAGTGCTTCCTGAGTACCCGTCTTTCCTGTCAGCAGATCAGGCCTATGGCGACTAGTTTCGACATGCAGACCGGCAAGAGATGTCGTGCTCGCCGAGTTGATATTCCCCATCAAACAACCGAGATCGGTATCCACGTGGTAGGTACCGCCATATCGTAGGAGGATACGTCTGGGGATAAGCGTTTCTGGGATAGATTGCCCTGCAATGTGGGTTTTCGGGCGTAAAACAAGCATGTCTTCCAAACCGAATAAAGCCCCAACACATTGGTTTTCGTCATAGACCATGTGCTTGAAGTCACAGGATTCAAGTTCTTCCATTTCATTGACGAAAAAGGCCAAGCCAGAGTCACGCAGTGCAACAGATAATCGTCGCACCCGTACAGAGTCGGGAGAGTCGGGAGAAGGTATACTGATCAAAAGAAATTTATAAGACTCTTTGCGGATGTAGTTGAGACACTGGAGACACTTGAAAACCATTTCCCAAGTTGGGCTTCGAACGTCCACAAGGGTCTCGCGACCTCTGTATGCACGATATTCTCCAGATGCACAATCGATCTTCCAGTTCTCTGATGATTCTTTCCAGGGTTGTGCGTGAGGCCGTATCTCGAGGATCTTTGTGGACAGATTCAGCAAATGAACATGATCGTAGATGAGCACCTGTGGAAGGTCTTCCACAAGCTCTTCCTTAGGAATCAACTCGAGGATATCGCCAGTTGCGTTGTATTGCATTTGGAGCACGACAACGTTATCTCGCAGTGAAAAGTGAACCTGAGTGAATTTAAATCATCGTTACTATCTACGTAGTGTTCGTGCACTTACCTTGCGTTGAGACGTCCCAGTCAGAGTGGTCAGATCCATTCCAGGGAGATTGGATGGTATGACGAAGAAGCCTTGCTGCAAGGATAGTTACGGGACGTTGATTCATATCAGGAACGTAGCAATATGTACGCACGTCACGAAAGAATTCTTTATATTCAGTGCACCTGATTGCGTGCGGTAATCCGCCTACCGGTTGTCCATCTACTCGGAGTTCCCCAAGGAGCAGATCTAGGTGCATTGTTTGTGAGAGTTGGTCCTCGATTCCTTCCCTTCTGTGTACGAGCCAACGAGTATTCGTAGAGTCCAACTGCTCCCATCTGTGTGTACCCGGCTGATAGATAGCGAAAATCTTTCCAACTGCAAGGTCAACACCAAAATCTGATGGATCAGTCAGAATTGTATCCCCCAAGATCCTCTGCAGTTGGAGAGAGAGACGACGGTCTCGCTGAAGCAGCGTATCTTTATCTGAGGAAGTGGACGTTAGATGAATACTACTCGGTGACATTCGGGAATTAGACATACAATTGGGACGAAGAGTATGGATAAAGAAGGCACACGCAAGGGAAGCATCGACGTCCTCTGCAGAATGGCAGAGCTTGCGGAGAGTGGCAATATCAACGTCAAATGTACTTCGGCAAGCGACAGCCATCTGAAGCAAGACGTTACTGCGTTGTTCATTTATAGGTGCCATTCTCAGGTTGTATGAGAGCTCCTCTACCCAGTTGAAAGTCTTCCTGCGTACACTGCGAAGCAGTACAATGGCCCGCTCTGATATATCTTCGCTAGGGCTTGATGCAAGCAACCGAGTGAGCAACAACGAAATGGAGTTCATCAACGACGTGTCGATCGAACCAGCCCCGACATCCACAAATAAACTGTGGAGCTCATCTAGAAGGGCATTGCAGAAGGACGAATCTTGAAGCTCTTGATGCCAGATCCATGTTCCCGTATTCAGATCGAGCGGTCCGACTCGAAAGACAGCTTTGGAAAGGATGTCATGAACTTCCAGACGACGTAGGTTGAGAGTTCTGCTGTGTAATCCATGCAGGATGTTGAGCCATTGGAGCGACCCAACACTCCGCAAGTGTCTAGATGCAATGAATTCATCCAGGGAGAGATCATCTGGACACTCTACTTGAGCCGCCAAAATATCGTTGGACCTGCGAGAAACGACCTGGGGGGAGGTCCATGCACTCTGCCAGTGCTGCCATATCCCAGTGAAGTAGTCCCTGGATGACTCGTTGCCTGAGTACGCATAACGTAATGTCGGGCTTAAACCCCTTCGATAATCGTATCCAAGGTAGAACTTAGATGACACTTTGTGCTCGACAAAGTCAGGTTGTAACTGTTGAACACACGTGGAAACCGGTTCAGGTAGTTTCTCTTCATGATCAGACCAGGATACTGGGTGGAAATGTATCAGAATCTGTGCGCAGACAGAACGCCAGATGCGAAAGCAAGATGGGGATTGCAGTTCAAAAATGACGACCTTGGCATGTTCCAACGGCAAGGCAAATGGTGATTGGGAAGCTGCGTCGGGTCCAGAGATGTTTCGCATCGCGTCCCTTTCAATGCGAACTTTCAGCTGCTGAAGATCCGGGGATTGGTCATAGTAACGGACAGGTAAACTGTCTTCGTTAAATTCATCTGAAAGTACCGACCATCCAGGACGTGAACTAGACTGCCGCATGGAGAGGTACCGGTAAGCACGGGAAAGACGATGGAGACTTGTTGTCTTGCCCAGGCACAATCTTTCCAGGGATTTGATTGGGATTTCAGGTGAATAGTCGGCGAGCATGGGAACCTCCTTCAAAACGAGCTTGTCGAGTGTAACGAAAAGCTCGATTACGGTCAGAAACGAGATGGAGTTATCTTCCTGATCATCCCATATCCACGCTTCCTCAGCCTTTATCATGTATTTCTCCATTAGGATCCCGAGCTGTGTGCAAGCCTCATCCACATCCGTGACATCAGCAAACCAATCATCGATGCCCTGCTCGATCGATTGCTCGACATCATAGAGAGTAACTTCAGGATCCACATCGTATGCCTCCTCGAAAAATGTTCCGTTAGAGGACAAGAAATCTTCAATAGTGCCGCGGCGACGATGGCTAGGATAGAAGGGAGTGGCGACAGGTTTGTGGCCAGAACCTGCGAGAGCAGTGCGAATATATTCACCACTGTCTAGGAGCGAGAGCCGTGTATCTCTAGCGAGTTGATCGTGGGAAGGGTTCTGAAACAAACATGGCCGGGGTCTCGGCAGCCCTGCATCAAGGGTCTCTTGAAGATAAGCACATGTCTTGAGCGCCATTTCGGAGAGCCGGTCGGGAGTGGAGGATCCAAGCTTCTTTAAGCGGCGGAGGATTTTACAAGCTATCAACTGAAGCAGGTCGTTGGAAAGGTGCGCATCGTTCGCGTCCCTGGCAAGGGTGCATATGAAGAACAATATGAATCGTTTGTAGAGTGTGCGTCCAAGAGGAGAACGATTGAAGGACATCTGGATTGTGACCCTGATGAGAAGCCAGACGGAGGAGCGACGCCAAGGGTTTTCCTTTAACCCGTTAACCTCGTCACGGACACGCTTCATGATGCGAGGAACATCAACATTGTGACCGACACCTCGCAAGATACCAGTTGGATGAGTGGGAAGAGGAGGGAGATCTGAGTCTACAGCATCGGGAAAAGATATTTGGAAGCGCCCATCATGAAACGCCTCATTAGGCGTCTCAACAGCAGACCAAGGATACGAGCATATCAGTGACCCAGCGGTTTCCTCTACAGCAGTACTGCTTGGGGACACCTCGAATAGCTCGCATAGCATAGAGTTCTCGTGCTTCGTGAGGATAACCGCAGTATTTTTGTTTCGAATGAAAAACCCAAGGATGTCTATAGGCTGTAAGCGTAGATCTATGCCGAAACTGGTGAGCATACCTCCTGTGCACATTTCGCGTGACTGGGAGATGACGTGGCTATCGACCAATTCCCCAGACTGGATGGAGGCTTGCAAGTTGTCCAGCATCTTTGTGATGCGATGCCATTGATCCTCTTCGGGAGATCCGTGGATGTGCTCACTATAGGCATGGGCAGTAGCGCAGAGTGAACGAACTAGCGAAAGGTCATTTTCTAGAGTATAATCGTTGTTTGTGGGAAGCTCGACAGGAAGAAAAACATGGGTAATAGCATAAAGCAGTGGCGTGGATGAACCCGCTGTTTGCAGAACGGACTCGACAGAGGTAGACATGGTGGTATTTTGGCAAGAAGCTGTGGTGAGAATGCGGCGAACTTCGAAGTCGTTCGCAAGTTTGAGGATACGTTTGCGGCAAGTTACCGGGTCACCCCGGGTGTTGTTGGTCCATCGTGTGGTGGGTTGAAGGCGCCTTTAGAGACAATATGAGCAAGAAATTTTGGAAGCAAAGCCATGAGACTGGGATCGATTAGCTGGTGATTGGAGTCAGCCCTTACATGTTGACAATGTGACTAGCAATGGTAAAGTCCTGCAGAAAAATTTGTCCTCACAAATGTATCACGGTTTACTATAGATTTGGAGTGAGCGGAACGACGGCAAGATTACTCAGATATATAACAGACCTGTCGGTGCATCACGTATGGTCGATGCTTGTTGAACGTTGAAGTTGAAGTTGAACTTTCGATTCTCCAAAGTGAAAATATCATGAACATCGAAGCCAGTGATCAGCAACTACGACTTGAACTACACAAGTCCAGCGAACTGCACCCGCCGTCATATGGAAGCGTATCTTCTCCATATGCGCACTGGCCAGTACCAAGACCACCAGTATTGTGAACCCTATTACCCGCCGCACAGCAGGCATAACACGTGTCCTGAAAGTATCGTGGTTGTCGTGTTCGGCCCCTTTCCTGCACAGAGCCTGCCACGCCGGTGACACTCAGGCCAAACACAGGACAATGATCTCCCCGGCGATGGTCCTGGATGTGTGAGAAGGTTGGAAGTCACCCCGCTTAGAAAGTGTCTCTTGTGTCTCCAAAGACGGACAGAATGTCGACACTTTGCATAGGGGTAAAGTGAAAAGGTACCAATCCTGGGTCACTAACTTCGGAACAAGATCAGACACCTTCAGCGAGACCGAGACCACTCACAAAACCCTCCTTTAATTGGCATCAGATCTGTAGGATGACAAACATCGGATAACCAAGGACAAACAGAACCGAAGGCACAAAATAGAGGAGGGCGCAGTTTAGAGACACAAAGAAGATACGTGGGACGAAATTCAGAAGCAGAGCTGAAACGGATGGGAATGATGACATTGATGACAGGAGAATTGACGTGGCCATTGTATTACTGTTGGTTGCTATGCGATCCCTACCAGGTGCGAATTTTGGTTGGCCACTGAATATGAACTGGGTGATCTGGAGGTGGACACATTGTTGAGAAGGTCATCAGCGCTGAGACATCGCTCGTAAGGTGGCATGCCATTGTTTGGTATTGGTGTCGGGTTAGGTAGCTGACAGACGAAGGACTCGAAGGATTAGTTGAACTAGACATGTACTGTCCCATTGAAATTGGTACAACATTGTTGGGGGGGAGCCCAAGCTGGCGAAATGCCACTTGGCAATGAGTCTAGATGATGAGCGGCGTTCTAGTGCAATCTTAGACGCGGCTGTACTACGCAGTGTCACGGCAAGTTCGTCTCGCAGTGAGCCATACAGAGCCGGCGAACACCGTAGTGGTGGGTAAAATGCAGAATGCGAGAGATTGATGTATGTGGAAGAATCTGATGCGGAGGGGAAAATGACATGGTTATATAATCATTGATTGCTTCCCTGCTCCGACCGATGTCGGACGCTGCAGGACATAAATCACGCTGACTTTAACAGCGCTCGGCCGGTATGTCCAAATTATCAGGCAGTCTCTGATGTGATTCAACAGATGCTCTGCATTTTCCCCAATGTATATCCAATCATACAGGCGGGACCTTTTACACTACGAGAATAAAAGGTAAGCGAGAGGAACAGACTTGAAGGAACAAAGGAGATGAAAGAAGGAGGAGCAACGATAAAAGAATGATTGTCGTATGACGACGGACAAAGGTATGAAGCAGAATGAATGTCGTGCTGATGCTACTCGACCGGGCCGTGAACTCTTCGGACGCCGTTCCTTGTTGCCTATAAATTCAGTTGGCTGATATCCCTCTCTTCCCAGAACCACCGCGACCATGTCCTCTGCCCATGATCTTCATCGACCCACTTCCCTGTATGGTACTCTTACTAATCGACCTCGATGTGTTCCAAGATGACCAAGGCCAAGTTCCCCTAACCCGCCCTGGTGCTGACCTGGGTCATGTTCCCGCGGCCTCATTTGTTGCACTCAGAGACTGTTCAGACTGCTCAGCAAGCTCACCGGCAGGTTGCTTAGCAATTTGTCTCCGGTGTGGAATTTGTGCAAGCATGCGGGTCGGCGCACGGTCAGGATTGTCCGAGTCGAATCGCAATACTGGAGATATGGTACTACAATCAAGTAAGTGCGATGGTACGATGACATACTAGTACGTTCCTCTAACTAATGCTCCCACCACAGAAGGGCGACGAGGTGTACCGCTGTTTAGATTGCGACGCGAAGGTCTTGGTGCGAAGAAGAAAGCACCACAACAAACGGCATGACCCCAATGAGGGCCCGTTTGTGTGCCGGATCTGTGAAGTACACGGTGAAGTGTACCCGCCGTGAGTCTCCATTTCTTCTATATCCTTGAATCAGGGCAGTTTTTTTTACTGATGTGGACTCAGGCGCTCGCACGCAAAGATGCATTGAAGCGGCGCATCGAGGTATTACACCATGATGGCGTGAAGCTATTACAGGACGCGTCACTATAACTCCTGAAGGCTCGACCACGGAACGCTGTGGAAGATCTAGATCTGTTGGTACAAGCAATCAATCACCTACGACTCCAAAATGCAGCGAATTGATCTCTGCAATCTGTTTTTTTTTTTTTTTTTTTTTTTTTTTTTTTTTTTTTTTTCATATCGCATTATTTCCTAGTGCACGTCTCCATTTGTTTTCTCCAGTATCTGCATTTGTATTTTTGAGCCCACGTCATTGTGTCCTGTGCATACGATATCTATGTACGCTGAATCGTTACGACTTGTGACGACTATCTTCTACCCGAACGAAATAGTTTGAACGTTTTACATTTTCCGTTGCTAGGTTGTCCCGCATTGGGATCAGAAGGCAGGCCAAGTCCGAGTCAGCCATCTGGAAACAATTCAATGCAACCATCGGGGGATAAACCAGTGACTGAAAGTGCCCGTGCGTCAGCCAAACACAATCATGTACAATCATCATCCACGGACTTTTTGTGTATGGTGTGTGGCTAACGAAAGGAAGTACCATCCACAGGACGGAAACGGAATATAGTTGGCACCAAGAAAGTTGAAGAGACTTAGCGAGCGTGTTGTCATTCGTTCAGATATCAGATATTCCGATCGAGAGGGGTCAAGCAACGATAGAGAGAGAGAGAGAGAGAAAAGAAACCAAAAAAAATCAATCAAACGAGCGTGGTATCATGTAAACGAGCATCCGCTTCCTGACGGGTACGAAACCAAAAAAAAGAAAAAAACACAACTTTGAAAGCGTTCAGCGGAGGGAAACAGAGTAACAAGAGACAGCGAGACGAAAAAGAAGATTTTTTTAAAAACGCACGAGCGCAAAAAAGGGATTACGAACTTCAATTTGTCGTACGAGAGATTAGGTTTCCTGCAACGAGTTCCGACGAGGGAAGGGGACGGAAGAGAATACTAGGGTTTTGTTATAATCGCAAGGTCACGTTAGGTATCCACATCCACAGAAGAAAAAAGAACAATATGTTGGTGCGTGTCAGTCGTCAACAAGAAAACAAAAACACGTCGAGAGACGACGGGGGCAGGGGGAAGAGGAAGATGGCCTCAAAGATCCGCACCGACAGCGTCCACGACATACAGCACCTGCTGTGGCCTCACAAATAGCCCCATAGACTCCGACGCCGACATATCGCTCGCGACAGGGGATGCACTCCGCATCCGTTTCATCCTGTCCAGTCCGACATATAACTGGTCTCCCTCCCGCTTCGTACCCCCCGAGCCCTTGGCTGTCAAGGTGCCATTGCCCCATTCCGTCTTGCGTCGCCGAGGTGCCCGTGCATCTTCGCTCGCGCTAAACTCCCACTCGGAGCCATTCCCGCCAATGTCAAAGTACCGGATGCCGCCCCAGGAGCCATCGCACCACGCACGCCCATCGGCGAGGTCACCCACCCAGGTGTCGATGGGTACCTCGACACCAACCCAGGGCCCACGCTCGCCGAGCACCTCGCCAATATATCTCGCAAACGCACGGAACCGTTTTCGCTTCGATGAGATGATGCAAGGAATACCGATGTCGAGCGTCGCCCCTGGCGGTGTCGCAGACACGAGGGTCGATTCGGTAAGCGTAAGCTCGGGCGAAGATTTTGTCTCTGGTGTGCGTGTGGAACCGGTAACCGTGTCAACGCTATCTCGCACAGCGAGCGTGTCGTCGGAAATCTGATCATCTTCGAGCGGAGGGGGAGTTACGACAGGTTCCGTTCCAGGTTCTGGAGTCTCTGGCGCAGTGAAGACCGTGTGCAAGTTCGTCTCCGTGTCGTCGTTTTCCCCCGATAACTCCACCTGTGGCACGGAAGGCGTGTTTTCCTTGTTGTCGTCCGCCTTTGGTCCTTGCTCTTTCCCAATCTCGACGCGTCCCATACGTGGAGAGGGCGACGGAGATGACTTCTGGTGCCCATTCTTTTCGGCGACGTTCCTGCCCAATGACCTTTTCTGCGCGACAGGTGTCGTACGTCCTGCAGAGGGTAATCGTTTCGCTGCCGATGCGGGACTGATCTTAGTGGCATCCCTGTCTGGATGTCGCACGGGGGTTCGAGTACAGGTAATCGAAACACCAGATGAAACTCGGGTTCGCACTGCTGACGCGCCGCCTGGTGCACCAGACGTAGCGCCCTTTTTGGCGGTCGTCCCAACAGTTCGGGTGCTGACCGTAGACAAGGTGGATCCACCGGATACTTTGCGAGATCGCGCGCCATTGGAACCCGCTGAAGTCGGCGTCGCAAGTTCAGACTGTGCCGTGCGGAAAGTGGTGTCGGATGTTGCGGAGGAAAGAGTCGAGTTCGGACGTTGTACAGACGATGGTATTCGGAGGGTAGATAGCCCATTTGTGCCGTGATGCGATGATTGATGGGAGGAACGAAGTGTAGTGGAGTGGCGAGGGCGGACAGATTGAGTAGGATGTCTGGTGGGCGTCCGCATGGATGATGTACTGCTCGTGATGATCTTGGACAGAGTCGGCCGTCCGTTTGGAGAATTTGTGATCGATGGCGTTGGCGTTGAGGCCCCGTCATTATCATGGTCCTCATCTCCATCTCCGTCCCTTTCACTTACGCGCGAATCCCGATCGTCTACAGTGGAACGAGAAGTCGTATTGACAGAGGGGGACTTGCGATGACCCACTACATGCCCGTGAGCACGAGCCTTTTCTGTGGCACCAGATCGTACGCTCATGACGCTCGAAGAGTCCGGTGTGAGCTTGGAGTCGGGTCGCTCGTTTGCACGAGATGTTGTGCTGTGATTGCGCATCCGAGGGGAAGCAGATGGTGAAAGGGTGCTCCGCGCGACACTGCGTATCGAACTGCCCGAGCTCGCAAGATTTCCATCCCGGGATTTTGATGTAGGCACCGTACGGGAGAGGACGGACGCACGAAGAGAGTGAACTGAGAGCGTATCCGAGTCAGCATCGCCGGACCCGCGAATCAAGGATGGGCGAAGAGCACGGGATAAATGTGGATTCCGTAGGGTATGATGTGGTGCAGGGGAGATAAGATCTTCGACCGGAACTTCGATCTCTGAGGAAATTGCAACAGATGATTAGGAATAGCCAGATACGAGGTCATCAATGAACATGTGAATAGAACGAATAAAGCTTTGAAAATAAACTGTACCTTGTGAGATCTCTTTGATTGACCATCCTTCGAGAGCGTCGAAGCCGCCTTCCTGACGTATTCCCATCCATCGCTTTCTGATCCATCTTAGCAAATCAACGCGAGCTTCCTCTACCTGCGCGCGGATTGGCGATGTCTGCGCGAGCATTGTTGCGTCTGTTTCTGTAGCATGTGGGCGCAGTAGTATGCTAGATACAAGTGTCTGTGGCGGAATAAAATTTGATCGGGTTTCGCTACAGTGACGGTCCAGACGCACCTGATAGACGGTCGCCGCATAACGTTCACTCATTCCCCTCTTTAGCGCCTCCATGACCCAGCCCACCCTCTCTCCGTCTTCAAAACCAACTCCATCGCCTTCCAACATTTCTACCCATTCTGCCTGCTCAAAGCACGTTTCATTTTCCTTTACAAGACACTCGTCAATTCCTTTTTGCGCCGTCAATACCATCTCTCTGGATACATCCGCCCACGCATCAATTGCAGAATCCAGCTTCTTGATCGCGTGTTGAGCGGCAAACAAGAGCGGGAAAACGTTGGTAGGTGTCGTACGTTTACCAACGCCCTTGACGACGCTATCCCGTATTTTCTGAGGCAGGGTAGCGAATTCGGCGTTGCACCAACCTTCGCCAAAGAGGCCTACAAGTGCCCGTCGCGCGCCTCGCTCGAGGTAATTGTTGGCAACGTCATCGGCAAGCGCGAATTCGAGCACACGTGGCACTCTGCGGGAACACTGGCGGCATCGACAACCACCAATGCCCCATTTGGCATTCGTGATGCGTTCGTATTCATCGAATTCGAGGAACGCGTGGTAGAGGCCATGAAGCATCTCATACACGACGCGAGCTTGGGTCTCGGTGTAGAGCTGCGGGAGCGAAAGGTAGTTTGCCGATCGAAGAATTGCAAACGCGGTGTCGAGGTCATATGTTCGATGAGAGAAGATGAGTGTACCTGTATAGATGTAACCGAGAGTGAAATGGAGTGATGCGGGGGTGAACGGTGGAGAGGGGAGGGTGACCGTGAACGGTTCACCGGGTGCAGATGATCCAGCTGCAACTGCGGTTTTGGATCCCCACGTGAGGAGCTGTGTTCGGAAATAGGGTGAACGAGAGACGAGGATAAAGCGGTGAGAAGAGAATATTGCGGTTGTGTGCTCGGGATTTGAAGTGGAAAAGGTACCTGTAAGGGAGATCCGAATGTCCGAGTAGAGACGGGAACGCCACATGTAGACGAGGTCTTTGCGGAGCTTGTCGATGCGGTGTTCCTCGGCGTCGACAAGTTCGCGCGATTCGGACGTATCAAAGAGGAATTCGAAAGCCTCGCCGAGGCCCTTTCCAGTATAGAGGTACTCAAGCTCGTTGGAGAAGAGAGCAGGGGTGATTTGTTGGGGAATGCGGAGAATGCCACCTTGTGAAGGAGACGAGGAGCGGTATGGGGAAGGTGAACGTGAGTTGTGAGCATAATCTAGAGTGAGAGTGAGCGATACTGAAGACTGTGCGGGTGCTGGAGAAGGTGAAGCCGAGTACGGTGTCGGGGACGTGATGGGCGGAGGGCGAAACGAGAAGTAGCGCGCCTGGAACGATGGCGGGGCACGCGCGTATACGATCGCTAAGAAAGGGTGAGTCTGCGACGACGTGGGCGATGAGCAAGCGCACCTTTGTGGGCCCAGACATCCTCGGTAGCGTCGTGATCGTCGTCTGGATGCAATTCCCATACAACATCCGGAAAGCGATCCTTGGCGTTGCGGAAGAGCTGAAAGAGGTCGTTTTGCCAGGTCTGTGTGGAGAGACGCGAAGCTTCAGGAATTCCGGGCGGAGGTGGACTGTTCGTCGCCATTGACGATGATGAGGAGGTGTTGGACGACGGCAACGACGACGACGAGCAACGAGTCAGAAAGTGAGCCGGACGTAAAACACGTGTTGTAGGGTTAGGGTTACAGATCTTAAATACGGTCTAGCATGGGCAAAGGAAAGAAATGGCAGAAGAGGACGCGCGATGAGCAACAACAACAACAACATGCCGACAAAATCGACGTCCCCGTAGCCATGTGGGTGAGTTTCGATGTCAGATCTGGTTGAAGGAACTTCTGACCACTGAAAAGGACTTTGACCATTGTGACCCGCGCAGGTGCTCGGGAAAGAAGCTGGCCAGACTGGGTCTCATCAAGGAACTCAGGGTCGGGCAACGCTTCCGCGGTATCGTCGTATCGTGAGTCGCTGTGGGTGTGGTGCTCACGATTCTCATTCTGTTCCAAAGACCCAATGGCACTTGCGTGATCAGCCCCGCTGATAGAGATATCGTGGCCAAAGACGGGATCGCCGTCGTCGAGTGCTCATGGGCACGACTCACCGATGTCCCCTTTTCAAAGATTGCAAGTCCTTACGAGCGTTTGCGTACGTATAGTAAGTCACCTGGCGGTATTGTGTCCTCATACCAAGTTCTAGTGCCATATCTCCTTGCAACAAACCCGACAAACTATGGTAAACCATGGAGACTCAATTGTGTGGAAGCCCTTGCCGCTGCATTTTACATCACAGGATTCGACCAGCATGCAGAGACTATTTTGAGCGGATTTAGCTGGGGAGACGCATTCTACGAAGTCAATAGGCGAGTGCAGATGCTTTCCATATCGCACACCTAGATCTGATCCGTGAAACATCTTTAGAGTATATTTGGACAAGTATAAAACATGCACGTCAGCGGACCAAGTCACCGTTATGCAAGACGCGATTCTCGCCGAACTCGAAAATAGCTATCAAGAATCACGCAAAGATAAAGACAAAGGTTTGTTTACTGCATCCAGGAGTTGTGTGTATGATACACATCCGAATAGAGGACCTCTTGGTACCCAATCCTAATCATGCACCATCTGAATCGGAGTCAGGAGAAGAAGAGGAACTTGAAGAATAGGGCTGGATTATGTAATACAACTATGATTATCCGAGTTGATGGAGTCAGTTTCTACCGTTGATCGTCCAGCTCCTTCAGAATGCGGTACTATGAGCAACGATATCCAGAAGTCGACGAACTTGTCATGGTTCAGGTCCGTCAGATTGCAGAAATGGGTGCCTATGTAAAACTAGTGAGTTTTGTACCATCACCCAACGTATCAAACAACCGATGTAAGAACAGCTCGAATATGACAACATCGAGGGAATGATCCTCCTCTCAGAACTCTCCAGACGACGTATACGATCGATCCAAAAGCTGATCCGAGTCGGCAGGAACGAAGTCGTCGTCGTACTGAGGGTGGATCGCGAAAAGGGTACGTCAGAAACGCACGCATTCCAGATCAAGCACGTTTCATTCAGTCACTTTTCGAATAAATGAACAGGTTACATCGATCTTTCAAAACGCCGCGTTTCACCAGAAGATATCACCAAATGCGAAGAACGGTACATGAAATCCAAAGCCGTCGCCTCCATCATGCGACACGTTGCATCAAAGGTCCTCGATGCCCCTGCTACTACAGAGGAGGAAGGGGCTGGAACAGAGGAAGCCCCAACCGGCGGGTCAAGCGAAGAAGCGCGATTGGAGAAGCTCTACGAGCAGGTTGCTTGGCCGCTCGGGAAAACTTACGGACATCCGTATGATGCATTTAAGCTGGCGCTTACGTGAGTCCCAGCTGGTGCAGCACTGTCCGTGAACTTCTGCTGATCCACCTCTGTAGCGAGCAAGACTCCGTCTTTTCTTCGCTTGCCAATCCACCCAGTCCAGCCGCCATCGCTGCGCTCACAAGTACGATCGCACGACGACTGACGCCCCAGCCGATCAAGCTTCGTGCGGATATTGAACTAACGTGTTACACCCCGGCCGGCATCGACGCGATCAAAAAGGCACTGAGAGCAGGAGAGAAGGAGAGCAACGACACCGTACCCATCAAAGCCAAACTCGTCGCACCGCCGTTATATGTCTTGAGTACGAACGCGACAGACAAGGTGAGACCAACGAACGACGAGACATCCGAGACACTCAGTCCTCGTGCTAGTTTGTCGCAGTTGACCGTCTTGAACGTGCTATCGAATCCATTCAGGGTTCGATCGAGTCCCAGGGTGGAGCATTGGTTGTGAAGATGAAGGTATTTCGTCGGTGTTCCTTCTCGAACCAGTCACTGATAATTCTGTCATAGCCAAAGGCAGTTTCCGAAACAGAAGAACAAGATTTGGCCCAACTTATGGCCAAGGCTGGACAGGAGAATGCAGAAGTATCTGGTGACGAAGATGAGGAGGAGGCGATGTAGCGGTCGGTGAAACTTGGCGCGCAGTTGTTTATGATGAGTACAGTTGAAGAGCTTCTTGACATAAACAGCTGTATGAAAGCAGTGTTGAAGGACAAGAAACCTCTTTGATAACATGATTCCGCGACGAACATCAACTTGGAGTTGCTGCTCAGAATGTCGATTTCCATCTCGTATTCCATGACTTTTATCGTCCAGATTTCTTGCTCGTGTTGTCTCCAAAGGCGCTTGCTGTAGCAAACACAAGGATACTTGAGCGAGGCTTCGCCACATTCTCACCACTTCTGCCGCCGACAATCCCAACTTGAATCTCAAGGCTAGTCCATCTACACCACCACTCTATCGAATTAACACCGCGTACAAGGAAATCAACGCTGAGAAGCGTGCTTAGCGACGCGCTGTATATCAGTTTCTGTGGGATGCCGCTTAATCCAATCTCTTCGGAGGATCATTGCTAGATGAAAAAATGCGATTCATCCTTTCTTTCCCGCTACGTTTTCAGTACAATCGCCATGCCAGTGGCCGATCACGTTCGAGCAACTGCTTGTCAATAGACCGGTACTGGAACTACCAAACCGTCGTACCTTGCCGGTGCTCCGTGATATTCATACCAGCCCGCCAACGACTCTTCTGCTGGAACCAAGTAACCATAGATTTCTACCTCTCTCGATTGGTGTTCCCGAAAAAGGTGAGAAAATCTCTCTTTGAAACTCTACGTCTAGTTGAGAGACAAGCGCGTCACTGGTGAGCCCTCGCTTGATCCGTGTCGTTCAGTTTGGTTGCCGAACTAACCATTAGGATTTTCTTGTCTATCACTTAGCGCGACCTCTACCAGCAAAAAGGGATCTGGTGTGACGATCTTCAATCCGAACATGATTACACCACATGGTCACTCATGAGAGTGGGAATCGACGGAGTACACTTGAATTTATTCAATGGAAAGTTATGCAACAGCCTGAAATTCGCGTTTTGCTCGATGTCGGGGTACAGATACTGAAAATTTTCAATCGCCAGGTGGCCAAAGCAATGCGTGGTTCAACATCATCCGCGGTGTTGATGGTGCCGTTCAACCAATGTCATCATTGCTTCTCGACAATCAGATCACGGTGTTGTCTATCTGGATCATGCACGCACAAGAAGCACCCCCCTCAACTTTTCAAGTTGGATATCGGTTCATGGACAGCGGTCACACTAGGTCCAAAGTTCACAAGGGGTAGTTTCGCACGACCTTCATTTTCGCGTCGTGATTCGATTGCCATGTCTCATGGTTTTGGTTTTCAGGTTGTATGCGGATGCGCAAGCTCGGGTACTCGGTCATGTTCTTTGTGCCGCTTGAGGTCGATCAGAGTGTCCGTGGTGTGGCCGCCAAAAAGGATCCAAACGCCCCGTATCACCGCTGGCGAGATCTTATACTGGGCGATACGAGATCTCGACCGACATTCAACATTGGGCTCCATACAGGCACGATCCATAATTTGAGATATGATGCCTAGTCCCGTTTCTCCAACAGTGAGCTTGCTCCGGAAGGCCAGAAGCCAACGAGATACATACTGTGCGAGCTCGACAGGTTCATGTATTAGCTTTTTAGCTTTGATCATGCTGTCATCGCTCTAAGCGATCTACTCAAACACGTCTTGACATGTCAATCGACAGGAAGAAACCACGATCTCGTGCGTCAATCGAACTATGTGTTTCGTTCAGGTAGTTTCGCTAAGGTAGTCGTAACGATTCGGCGTGGATAGATATCGTACTATGCGTAGGATACAATGACGTTGGACTAGAAATACAAATGCAAATACAGAAGACGAGAAGTGCAACGTGTACCAAGGGAGGATGCCATATATAATAAAAAAATGCAACAGATGGGAGAGATTAATTCGCTGCATTTTGGAGTCGCAGGTGATTGATTGCTTCTACCAGCGGCTCTAAATCCTCCGCAGCATTTCTTGGTCGGGCCCTCAGCAGTCGTAGTGATACGTTCTGTAATAGGTCCATGACATCATGGTGCAACACTTCAATGTGCCGCTTCAACGCGTCTTTGCGCGACAGCCTGAGTCCGCATCAGTAAAAATCTGCCCAGACAAGGATGTAGAAGAAACTGAGACTCACGGCGGGTATTCTTCACCGTGTACTTCACAGATCCGGCACACGAACAGGCCCTCATTGGGGTCGTGCCGCTTGTTGTGGTGCTTTCTTCTTCGCACCAAGACCTCTGCGTCGCAATCCAAGCAGCGGTACACCTCATCGCCCCTCTGTGGTGGAAACATTAGTTAGAGGAATATATACCATCGTACCGTCGGACTTACCGAGTTATAGTAGTGGACCGGAGTTTGCGTCGTCATATTCTCCTGCTCTGACGACGTGCCGGATTGACTCTCCCATTGGACGGGTTGCACCTCCGGTACGCTAGGAGCTAAATGGAACCCCGCGCTGGTCTCATAACCCTGCCCGTGTACCGATCCGGATGGCTGTGTAAAGGTCATAGCGGGGAGAAATTGCTGAGGGACTTGGTCCTGAGTTTGCTGTGCCTGGAGAACCGCCTCTTCTGGCATTTCCGAAGGCAGCGAATCAGAGACAGCCTGAGGGTGGCCGAAGAACATACCCGCAAATGGGTAGAGGGAATCCTGCAAAGAGTAATGGTCGACGTTGAACATGGGCAGGGCCATGTCTGCCCCGGGACGCAGTGAACTGGGACCCCCATTATTTGGAACCCCATAGCTTGGAGAGGCGCCGTAGCTGTCAACGTACGGGTAGAATGACGCTTGCGTAGGGATAGTGGTGAACGAGTCGAATGGCTGGGGAGGTACATCCATGATCGGGTAAAACGTAGCGTAGTTGACTTGCATCGTATTGAAGAAATAACTTTGAGGGACTTGTCCTTGGTTATCGTACACGTTCTCATGCATCGATCCCTCGAAATATGATGCGGACGACATGGCAGCGGGTAGATGAGGATCACGGGCAGGGGATGTAGTCGGGGTGGTTCCGGGGGGGAGGGAAGTATATCAGCCTACTGAATTTATAGCCAACGGTTGTGTGACGGTATCAACGCAGTCCAACAAACCTTTTTGCGTCTGTTTCGCTAGCGAGCGGCAACTACGCCAAAGCGCACCCCGGGAGGTTACCTCACGCCGTCATTCCAGCGCTGACATTCTCCTGACAGGTCTTGGAAAATATACACGTGTCATGACTAGTATCGTGACGCGTTTTGCAGAGGGCGGGTGAAAATCAAGATCGATTCTATAAATGGATTCATATATATGGATCCACAATGGTCGATGGTCCAGAACAAAGCAACGCTGTCACATTGCAGAATAGCAAACAATGACCACATGTTTTCGTGGTCAGATCTGATGCGCTGTTGTTCCATGTTCTTTCGAGAGCGTAATCTGAAAGGGAAAACGGTTCACGTACAGCCTAACTAACCGAGTGAAAGAATCATCCATTGGTACGATTCAGGGTCATCCTTTTAGAGAATAGATTGACCTCGGCGCAAAGACAGTCAATGGATAGTTTCAGGGGATCTGTTCACCTGGAAGATCCCTTATATTTCATCTCCTGATTAGCTGCCAAGTATATCCCCCGTTTAGATTAGTATACCAGATGTACCACGACGGCAAAAAACACTCACTACCTCGTAGTAGTCGATTGAAAGAGTAGCCGGTTATCATCGTCTGCCGAATAGGCCTCCTAGAAATGGAAGTGAAAGAACTCAATGGATCGTTGGAAGGGAGCTGCGCGGGCTAGATCCGATGACACCACATCAACACCAGTCTCCAGCTACTTCGCCCTGAATGCTAAACGGCGGTGAAACAGGGGAAGGGATTGCCGGAGTTGATCACAAGACTTTCCGGATTGCCAGTGACGACGCGATTGACTACTCTGACGTGGATGCTGAACTCCTGATGAAAAGTTGTCGTACTTTCGCGGCTATATGGTCGATTGCCTCTTTGACATACGTCCTGGAGTGACTTGACTATTTCGGAGAAGAGTTTCTCTAGTGTCCACAGGGTTTACTCGGAAAGATTCTCCCCGTCCTCAAGGAAATGAAGAAGTACGCTCCCCTCGACACTAGAGCAACTTGTGGCAGGCAGTACGTCTGATTATCCCGAAGGTCTCGAGCAACACAAGGACCAATCCAGATCGCACACGCCTCCGGTTTATATCTAGGAAGTGATGGGCCAGGGGATTCCATTTCCTTTTAGGTGGCACTCACGCTCACTCTAGGAAATTATAGAGATAGCAGCCATATTCTGTGAAGGTCCGTCGGAAGAGCATGAAAGATGGCAAAAACGAGTACGGACTCAATGTTGGTCACCGGCGAACGTATCTGACAGAGAGCACAAGCGAAAGACGGCACCTCCCGAAGGCCCGCCGAACCATTGAACTGTTTAAAGAGTCAGAAAGGTTTAAGTAGCTCCAAAAATCGAAACTAACAGCAGAACTCAGTTGATCGATATCCGCGCTACCCTACAACTTTGGCATTGATAGTGAAAATTGAATCTTTTGACGATGCCGCTTATGTTCGCTGTTATGCCCAACGATAAAAGAGGTCAGCCTGAGGGATTTCTCTTCTCTTGTGACCGGGTGACATACTTGAACGTCATCCTCAAGTCCATGTTACAAGGACATACTTCTCAAAAGGGTGGTCCTGGAGCCGATATACATGTAAGCCATCTTGACCTGCCTCGAGAATGGCCATCTGAGCAGCTAGGCGACGATGGGAACGCCGAACGAGTATCGCTGGGGGGGGGATGGGGAGAAAACGTAGGCAGAGACTTCCAAAAGAAACGGGCCTACTTACAGTCTTGTTCTCCTGTCTATCTCCGAACAAGGATAGTGAGACCTCCCTATCTACTGAAGCTAAGTCGGAGGTACGGACCGATCGAATACACAAAGATCACGTGCAGATTTATTCGTTCGTTTGGTCCATACCAGGATCTCGACAGTCAAGAGGGTGATAAATGAATCACTATTGGCTAAGGGATGAATACCACACACTTCCGTAGTAAGAGTGATCGAAAAGCATAGTCCACAGACTCGGATTGTTGGGGGTGAGGTATTCTTTGCTGAGCCAAACAGAGCCAAACATACTGCTCAATAGTGAACAGCCTCGTCGTGACCGAGGACGACATATGATCATGTGGCAACGCACACTGGTTCGCAGCGAATTATTTATGCTGCGATCGCATGCCCGAAAAGAACCAGACCTTAGAGCCCATATACTACTTACTGGACTTAGCAGAAATGCTCCGCAACGACTACTAACCGAGTGTGATGTCGAAGGTGTTGCATTGGAATTTGGAACGTTCAACTCGCTTCGACCGATATCAACCAAAGTGCATTAATACTTATCAGCAGCGAGACTCGCGTCGGTCAGATCCAGTTCTCGGACATGAAATTCTCATGTGTCGTTATGCACGCAAGGGCAGTGTACGAGTTCACAATTTATTTTGGCACCGGTTGTAATGGCAATGGGCACACCGGTACAAGTAGGACTTGAACCAAGCCCAACCGGTTATCTCAAAACCCGTTCTCCCTTATTCAAGACCGAATTTCAAGCACCCTCCATTGGCCGGACCTCAGATTTACACTCGGCCCTTGGTCCATGTTGTTATTTAATGTACACAACAGTTCGCTTGTTATCCATAACAATATTCACGTAGTTCAGTACTCCTGGACGAGAACAGTCTCCTGGAAACGCTCCTGGGCTGATCATCGACGCAACGGCCCGTCAGCAACGTGTGCTATAGTGACAACAACGAGACAATAGACGTACCCCTCTCCCGGATTTGCTTTTGCTTGTGCGAGTCCCAGGCGTCCGCCTTCAGGGTTTGATGAGCATACGGGAGACGGGAGAATGAATTCAGAAATACTTACACCCTTAGTCTCCGCTAATTGGGTGACGGCGGCAGCAGCAAAGCCAGCACTGTTATCGATATGATATCAGATGACACTCAACGATCAGACTGTGGCTTACAAGATTTCCTTGGCCTTGGCGTGACTATCAGGCTTTCCATTCTTTGCCAAGTGCTCCTCGTAGGCCTTGGTAGCCTAGATAGGGACGAAACAATTTCCAATAACAGTTATGTAGCAAGACCAGACTAGGACAGATGACGAGCACGAACCTCGTAGGCAACAGCACCAGCGAGTGCATCGTGGGTGAAACTACCCTTGTGGTGCTGTAGCACGACGGCAGGTCAGTATCCCAGAGCATCATCAATGCTCTGCTGAACCAATCCGATCATAGACAACCACAAGACGACGTACGACTTCATTGTGGTCGTCCTGGAAGAAGTCGAGCAAACCCATGATGAGTGATAGATGAGGTGATAAGAGAAATGAAGACGGGAAAGGGTCGACAGGGCCAGTTTATATACCCCACCCGGGCTATCACCCAAAGGAGCAGTGTCACACCCCCGCCCACCCTCACCGCAGTCGGTTGGTTATTCTTGTCTGATTTTGCGCCGAAACACCGCTAGTCGCGATCGATAAGACGTTGATAGGCACCCCGATTGTTTGATCTGGACAACGAAAAGGAGATCTGGCTCCATTCCATCCCTGATGCTGCTTTCTGTTCCGCTTGCGACTTCCATCATGTGCCACCAAGTGGCATCGCTTCAGAGAGATAAGATGGATGGCTCGATAATCATCTCCAGTAATGACGGGGAATGGCGTTGAGATGTTTCAATCTTGATTTCTGGCGGCGAGTGAATCGCATCTTATGACTTACCATAAAGACTCTGCTGAGGACTTTCTGATGGATCGTGACGTGGAGTATTGCAAAGATAGCAGCGAGATGGCAACTGGATGGCGCAATCGGCTTCGAAACGCATGTGAATCCATCAAAGTGGAACAAGGGAAAGTCCCGAAACTGTCATCTTGTCAAGACTTACAAGTGGGTTGAGCCAATCAGAATCCGAGCAGGATTACATCACTTAGCAATGTTGTCGGATCTATACATCAGTTTACTCTCCGACGGTGACAGGGCGCGCTATGCCTAAGTAAAGGTGTAAACGAGTAAGCATGCCTACCTAGATGATGTCCGGTCGGTATTGTAAGCCCCACTGGCATCCTGTTGACATATATATTCCCCGCGTCTCATAGAGATACGGCAGAACCCCTTGTACCCGTATGTCGTAGTCCTCTACAGAGCTTGGTCCAGTTCAGCTCGCCCGTTCGTCTTAGTGTTTCCCCGCAGTTGGCCACGGCAGGCTTCCACCAATCAAAAGTTGACTGGTCTACCAGTGGAACATTCTGAATCGAGATCGCCTTTGTTCCACATGTGACTTGTATATTCGGAAAGAATTGTTCCCTATTTACAATCTAGCATGAGAAACACAAGGAAAAACGTTTCACGCTGCATCAAATTTCGAAGTCGGGGGTTGCTCTCTGCCCTTGTTCCCCTAGCCACCATCCACGAAAGCACAGGATGGCGTAGTGAATAAAGGGCATATGTTTTGGCGGCTCAGCTGACGGAACAGATGGGTGCCTGCCTTGCCATTGCGACTTACAGAGCATGAGCAAAATATATCAAGGTTGTAACATTCTTGAACAATACTAGTCGATATCGACAGGCAATGCTATCTCAAGCCTTGAGTTGTGCACGCAGGTTGGCCTCTAGAGGACCCCTAGGGCGAATGTATTGTACATAGGCACCATCCCTGCCCAACAGTTGTTAGAAACTTAACGAGCAACCAAATCCAGTCGACTTCAGGGAAAAGCACGTACTGCAGCACACGCTTCTCATCCTTGAGCTTGAGGTACTCCTCGCGGTTGACATTAGTGAATCCCCACTTCTTGGAGACGATAATCTTCTGACGGCCAGGGAACTTGTAACGGGCACGGCGGAGAGCCTCTTGTATGACGTTGGCGTTGGAGTCCTTGCAACGGATGGAGAGGATAATCTGGCCGATGTTGACTCGGGCAACTGTACCATATGGTTTGCCCCAGGCACCACGCATACCAGTCTGGAGTCTGTAAGCGAAAGGGTCAAAAAGGTGGCACCGATCAGTGACCAGGGAGTGCGCACCTATCAGCTCCGGCACAGGACAACATCTTGTTGATCCTCAGAACGTGGAAGGGGTGGACACGGACACGCAAGTGGAAGGAATCCTTTCCGGACGTCTTGGTGACATACTTGTTGGCACAAATTCGAGCAGCTTCCAGTGCCTCCGACGAAAGTTGTTCATACTCGTCCGAAACGAGATGGCAACAGAACGGGAATTCGTCAACGGAAGCACGTTTGCGTCCCAGATCGAAGATACGGATCTACCAAGGCGGGATTAATCTTGAAACCAGATAGGATGTGGCAGGGGATACCTTGGGGTCGGGGACACCACGATTGTACCGAGATTTGGGGTAGGGCTTGTTCTTGCAGTAACGGTAGCAGCGAGCTGGACGGCGTCCCATTTTAGCGGATAATCTGGATATACACAATCAGCAACGAATTGCAAAGCAGGTAACCTCCTCCCGAGTCGTGGCATCCATCCACTTGTCGTACATTCCATCCACCTTGTTTCCCACTCAACCTCTACTCCAACCCCCATTTCACGTTAAAGATTATGGTGACGGTACGACACGGCAGTTGAATGTAGAAATTCTACTCACAAAATACACGGGGGACGTCGAGGAGGATGGGGAAGCTGCAGGACCACGACTTCTTATACGGTGGGAAAATTGTGATGATGATGACAAATGCGCACTGCTGAGTGAGCATGCTGACACAACATACCACAGGAATGACTAAGGCAAGCCGAGACCATTTGCTAGTCACGGTGAGTCTTTTCAAAGCGTATTGAACCAACCAATAGCTTGGCGGGTCCAGATCCAGGATCTCGAATTCTCGAATGCGGCACGCGGCGGTTCCATCCTTACTTATGGGAATCACAAGTCTGTGGTATTTGCCAAGCTTCAATTCAACGGTAATGACCCAGCTCGTCTCCTTGACGGTCGATCCGGCCCCAGATTAACAGTTGACGTAACAAAAGCATTGTACAGGACAAGGGTGAGGAAAGGGCGTGTGGCATTCACGTTCCATCGTTCACGTTGCAACGTAATTCATGTACACCCAATGGTATAGCTACCCCTCACCGAGGCCTCGTCCAACGGTCAGCGGCCAATCGATCACAAGTCACTTGGAATACTTTTGCAAGTCATGAAAGATACAAACATCGACAAATGGCATCCATGAGGACTTCACAACATGGATATTGAACATTGGTTTCATCCCAGATCGCGTGAACCTCCAGAAGATGCCAATGTCACGGTGCGACAAAGGGAAATACATCACGTCGGATGCCGCGGGATCCTATCTGCAGCACCTCATCGAGCGGCATTGGTGAGGCATGTAACCGCGATACGGTGCAGCTGCCGCAATTCTGCATTTACGGGTCATTCGGTTCTGTATATGCCAATGCCTTGAATCAGGTTGATTTTACTCGAAAATGTGGGACCACCCCAATGTTTGGACACGTTTCCACTGATCCGCTCGATCGTCCCCCCACATCGGGTTCAGGAGAGACCAGGTCTCGAAAGGCCTAACAGCACTAGCACTGTCGCAGTGCCAGAGTACATTGTGCCTCAGGCTGTGCACATGAGTCTACACCCATACCCTCGTGAGGTAACCTTGTCTGTTTATGCCATGATCTCAATACGGTCAAGAAATCACAGCGTTTTTCTGGGGCCGCACAGTTGTGATTTAGTAGTCGATGAAGCGGTTTTATGGTAATTGATAAGAATTACACCATAATCATCATTGGCGAAGGTGCACTCTCTGAACCACACTTCGCAGATGCGTTTGTTTCAATAGGGATCTTGCTTGGGCGTAGCGCTGCGCCCACTGCTTGCTGAAATGCGAATGAGGGCCCTTAGGTGTGGTGTACCACTGGAAGCATGCCGCTTACCTGGTTCTGGATAATCAGTATACGTCGTGGTACTCACTCAGTATCATAGCCTTTTGGCTTAGCGGTTAAGCGGCAGACGGCTGACCCTTACAATCACAATCAACTCGCTTTATCAAAGAAGCGAATGGAAATAGTGTCAGCGTAGCACAGCGTGCTACTGAGTCATGGCAATACCTAGCTCGCGGTACGTTGATTCGAACGATAGGAAGGCCTCGGAAATATTGAGGTGCAAATTAACTCAGTGGCTGCTTACGTACTCGTAATAGCTACGGCTATTAGTGTATGAGCTTCTTTGGTTCACTAGTCACTCCCACCCGAAGATGCACCCAACTCTCGCTTGTCTGTCAAAAGCATCCCGGCGCGCTTTAACGCCAAAGCGAGGTAACAAAGATTTCTATAAGGGTATGTTTTTTCAATCCTACTTGCTCCACATAACAGCATCCGCGCTCTCGTAGGAACCCGCCAGGCAGCACTGCCAGGTGGGCACCGCACAGGTGCACCAGGTCGGTTCGTCATCCGTGGCACGTCCAAATACCGCCTCCTCGACGAGAAAGTGCGCGTTTTTGTTGGGCCAAGCATTGAGGAGATCACCCAGAGCGAGGTATGTTTTTACTTGTGTCCATAACGCGTCTGAATCACCTGCTCCTTTTCGTTTCTTCTCCTTTTTTGGGGGGGTGTAATCATGACTTAAATGAAAATGAATGATGAATACGAATAGTTGAAGCCATATGTTCATGTGGCGACCAAGTTATCCAACCAGGATCGCCGGGATGCGCAGCTCTTCGTTCCTATCCTACCAGGGACCAAAATCAAACAATGGAGACGAGACGCTGAGGCAGCGCGGATCGAAAACCACTCAAAAACTGTCCAACAGTCGGAAACGCAAAAGCAAGCATAGATGTGGCAGAAGGATTCAGGTGTTACGGGTGATCGTCACTGGTAGTCGATTGGTTTTTGTGAGCATTCGTTTTGTCTGCTATCTGTATCCCCATAGGTGCTGATTAAGCCTTTCTCTTACTTCTTGCGAAAAGCTATGTATAAAATAGCTTCTCTGATTGTAATCCCTGCGACATACCTGGATCCTATTGTGCTGACGGCCACTACTTAGATCGTACAAACCAGAGGATGAAAAGCAATTATGCTATGCTCCATGTAAGCAATGGGGTTTGTTGCCAGTAAGCTAAAATACGCAACCATGTCCCTCCCAAAGCGCGCAGAAATCTCGTTGATAGTTCCAATGACTTGGGGGACATCCATTCTAATCAACTCGTTCAACTCATCTGGGAGCCATCTTTCATGGACTACGATTGTGATTCCGGCTAGTATACCAGCGTTGCCATCAGCTCCGAAGCCTTCTGTACCATCATACCAAGTATTCCTCACAGCTTCCGCTTCCTCCATCCATTCCCTGCAACATACGTTCATCCCATGCCCACATAACTCAGTCACCTGGTCAAACACTACGCAGCGTACAAAATCTCAGACGTCTGGATTGCAACCGGACAGCACGTTGGACACGCTTTAAGTGTCGAATGTTGCCAATCCTCACTCTTCAATTACGCTGCGCACACTCCTTTCTCCACATCGTTGCCTTTTGCCTTGCTGCTGTGGGCCACTAGGTCAACGCATGGATCACCATGCCACAACCCGCAGAATAGTCTACATTGCCTTACCCACCCTTTGTACGTTTCCCTTCTTGTTCCATACTTTCCAGTCGCTCGCTCTTCCACATCCAATCTGGTAAGATTCGACTTTCATCAATTCAGCCATCAGACAGATGTTGCACACTGCCATCCCTGCATCTTCTTGCACACGCGCCCGGATGTCGAACGTGTTTGGTGTGGACTATCACCATCCCCCTTCACCAAGTCGATGTTGGTTGCCTTCTCAATGCCAGCGCTGCACACCAGAGATAGACCCAGGCTCCATGGTCCTTCTCGCCATCTCTGGGAATGTCTTGGATCCGATCTATTGCCCATCGGCAGCACGGGCGTCAGAAGGGGTTCTATATCACAAATCATCCTGGTAGTCGTACCATGGATTGGATAACTTGGGTAACCATGTCGGTGCACCGAACACACTGGATCATCCATCGACGCAGAACCGGCGCACAGGTGGGTCAACCATGACATCTTTCCCGAGGTCCCGAGGGGACAATATTGCTGATTTCGGATTACTTAATCTCAGATTCTTGAGCGGCGTCCAGCCATAGTCACGGTCCCCTCTGGATGCGAATGATTGAGCGATCGTTGGTGAGGTGTTGCAGATGGCCGCGGAGGCGATGTCCAGTACGTCGTCCTCGTTCTTCCCTCTATCTGTGATCGCTCAGGGAACTGCGCATTTTCCTTTTATGTTCCCTTGCGGTCATCCTCCAGCGGATGCAAGAAACCTTGCCATTTCCAGCTGACATCCCCCTGCTCGACCAAGCTGCAGGCGGGAACCATATCCTCATGCTCTAGGTCCCAACGACCTCGGCTGCATCAACCATGGTGTTAGCGCCCGATCTAGGATGTGACCCACCACGATCTTTGAAGGTGTCGACTACACCTGTACTGTTATACTGACCGCTTAACAACTGGGCTGCTACCGTTTCATGCAAGCCTATCAACAAATCGTTGCGCACGTGCTTGTGCTTGCCTTTTCCATCTTCGGGGCGACGATCATGCCGCGTAGTGACCCCAACCATCTGTCTCAGCTGTATTCAACTCCGAACCCGTTGCGCGAGTGCGGATCCATGGTCGGATTGTGGGGAATGATGCATGGCGCATTCGACACGGTGATCGACTTTGCGTCAATCTGTTGCGGATCCGGCGAATGCAACACGATTGAATCTGGTGTCTCGTTCGGAGGATTTCTTGCACCCGAACTGTGGCGGGGTCGCATACGGCCATGGCGGATGCGTTCTCGATTGCTAAAGTTGTTTGGGCAGTATAGATTTGGCGTGATTGGGTTCTGGAACATGGAGGCAGGAAGGTTGCTCCAAAGGTGCGATACTATGTCTTACGTTGGGGGTGATGCCAGATGATATCTTCTGTTCAACGAGCATAGGACATCCCCAATGTTGGAGACGGACGAGTCATCCCCTCTTGCAAATGACCATCGTTACTTTGGCCCTCCAAAGCGGGCCATGGACGTGCGTAGCGCAAGAAGGCGGACGATGTGAGATCCACCAGGGTCAATGTGTTTGGGGTGTTGAATCACGCGTCACGCTCCATATCATGATGCATCATAATTATTCTTTATTCTGGCCCGTGATGCGGGTCCCTCATGCCAAGTTATTTTGACCAACACGTTTAGCACTTTCTGGAATGCGCCGACATCCCGCTTGGTGACTGGATGCAACTTGGCGACCTTTCATCTCGCGTATGTGCCATACCACTGGTACGGAGCCTTCAAGTTAGCCAGTGAAGCAGAAAAAGTGTCCAACCTTATCGGCTGGCTTGGCAGTCTGGGCTTACGTGACGGATTCAGATTTGCTGGCGTATTGAGACAAGTATGTATGACTCGACTGATTCATATCTTTCTTTGGCAAAGGCTTGGCCACGTCGGATGGAGTACCGTTTATAAGCTGGTCTGGCGAGGACGGCGACGACTTACCGGCTCTTCAACGGCGCCATTGCACCCTTTCTCAAGTTGGTTTAGTTTGAATTTGCCGCCCTGTATCTTGCCGGGTGATATGACGATTGGTCCAGGTCGTATGCACAGTCACATCGCGATGATAAACTCATCTATCCGAGTCCGCCAACGGACAAAATCAAACAAAATTGGATACATCACCTCTACGTGCCGCAGAATTGCTGTGCACACACACCACACCGGTCCGAACTCAAACTTTATGGAACTCTACTTAGAACGTCGTAGCTATGCGATCAACAAGGGTTCACCGTCGTGCCAATGCCACGTTGACGCTGCACCTTTTTAAACAAGTTAACCCCAATAATGCACATGTCAAATATGGTTTCTTCCTTTCCGCACGAGGGTGGTGGTGATGGGGTGGCTGGCCCTGGCGGTGACCTGCTATTCATGGACATGGATGCACGCACAAGGGTTCTGCCAACACCATCAACCCAAGGGAGGAATCGGATTTCTTAACCTCTGCTTGCCAGCTCTAGCCTGGCCGAGAGCGCCTGATGCGGCACAAGGTCACCGCAGCAACTGACTTGCCCATTTCTCCGCGCGACAACTGGTGCGTGTGAAAATTGCCCGGGCATGCCAAACTTGTCGCGGCACTTTTCTGTTACCGAAATGATGATGCACTTATCTACGTGTTGAAGTACTACTTATCTGCGTACGGTTAACGTATCTGTGTCCTACTAGTAGAGATCTTGGAGGGTGCCCAGGGTCTAAGCGACGTGACACTAGGAGCGAGTCCGTGCAGGGTCCATTGAATTTCCATCGTGAGTGTGGTCGAGAAGTGGGTCGAGCTGCGCGCTTTCAACCAACCTGCGTGATCAATGTGTCTTCCGAGCCCTGAGTGGAGGTAGATCCAGTCACGATCCAGTTGATCGGCATTATTATTGTAAACTGAGATCTGGGGATATCAATGAAAACGGGAAATACCCATCACGTTCCATGTTGCTGCCAAAAAATTTGGTCATAAGTGGACACAGAAGAGCCGAGCACGTCGCATCAGACGATTTCGACGGGGAGGGGGATGTCATGTATCTTTGGTACAAGGCATCATCAAAAGTCGGATAAGATAACTTGTCAGGTTCTGAGTGGCGGAGGCCCCATTTGTTGCCTTTTGCATGGCCAATTAGGGCCCACTGAGGGCTAACACCGAAGCACGACGAGTGGAAGGTAGCATCTAGATTGGTGAAATAATGAACACGGAGTACCAAACTTGAGCGTTGTAGTTGGCGGAGCCTCGGTGACGTATACGCGAAGTCGGATGCTTGATTTTACTCGGTCCGTGAAGTGCCAGCGAGCCCAAGCAATGACACCAAATTCGCGTCTCGGTGTATGGCCGCCGTGTTGACGATCTTGATTCGTCAGTGGCGGATCATCCTGCGCTTGCGTCGTCGCTTGGCCCACTGGTATGGGAGAGGCCTCAGGAGTGTAGCCTGGCAGGAGTCTGTCATGACGTTACCGTGACCTCAGAAGTAGACTGTTTCTTCCACTCGAGTAGGCTTCCTCGGCGATGTTATAACCGAGAGATAGTTTCGAATTGAGGAAGCACAACTCGGCGATAAAAAATGCGCGAGGGCAACGGACGCCAAATTGCCACCGGCGAGCGAGAACCGTGTTTGATCCGACACACTGGATTTCTTCCGTCATCTCAGGAAGCGGTGACACGGGCCGAAGTTCTCGTATAACAGTATGTCACAGGCACGAGCACATGAAAAAGTCCTTGAGGTAAGACTCCGATTGGTACAAGGCGACGCGCCGTGTGCTTCGCTGCCAGGACCCGCCGGGTTGAACGGTTAAATTAGAGTGTCAAGAGCGTCCGTGTCCTTCCTTGGTATCGGATAATGCCCACTGGTGGTCACCACTTCTTTGCGCGTCGCCACAGAAGGGGATCTGCTCAGCGGCCGGGTACGTCAATGACATCGTCAGATATGTAGATGCTGCACCATAATGCTGCGCGCTGTCCGTCGAAATGAAAAGAATAGTGTTAAAGGAAACCTGGTCACCGAACTAGTTCAGACGGTTCGTGTTGGCATATTTTCCCTGCTCGGACATTGAATGGTGGATATCGGATTCGGTCACTTTGCAGCACATACCACCCATGATGCAAGGCGATGATTTTGAACGAGCTGGTTACTTTTCACTCCTTTTCAAGCGTGCCACCACCTTATTGACCGAACGTGCACCATGCACCGTCAAGATTGAACGGAATATTGGTGTGATGGTGGAACATGCTAGAGGTGCTCCAATGGTGCCGTTGTGGTGTGCATGTCATGATGCAACATAGCCAGTAAGAATGGTAAAGTCAGCAGTGAATGGACATTGCCGAGAACCTAGAGTAGACCGGTCAGGACCCGGCCCACCACCGGAATTGTGAACTCCTCAGAAGTGGAGTGCGGAACGCCCGATCTATCTAGGTGGTTCTTGATTGATAATATGAATCCGAGAATACGGGTCTGATAGGTCTTTGTTTCCAGCTTGGGCCATACGCCTCCCACTAGAAGTAAGTTCTAGTTTGTCATTGCCACAGACATCTTAGAAGGCCCCACAATGAAGTCGAAGAGTAGACCGCGAGAATGAAAGGTTGCAGAAGCTGTTCGATATCACGAATTTCAATGATGGACCAACTCACCAAGCTCATCCTTAGAAGGAAAGGGCGCTGAGACTTTCTTGCCATTTTTGATGTGGAAAGGGGCAATGAAACAGGGCACGGGGGGATGTGTGTGCACGCGGAAAAGACAACATGAATTGGACACCTTTCCGCAGGTCGACGGGAATGAAACGCGCGGACAAGAATGATGAGTGAGATGTCGACGATGCAACTTGAATGTTCCTATTGGATGCAGAACGGTCAGACTCAGCAAAGACGGGGGTGGGGGAATAATTACATACGTGAGCACACCCAATGTGTTTGTACGTAGCCTCCTGTGACGATCGGCGACACGTTGTTCGTAGCGGTCGCCTAAAAGCCACATGAACTTAAAGGCCGTGCCCTTCGCTCGCTGGGTGGTAACCTCACAGTTGAATCTGCTAGACCTGTTCGATCAGAAAAATCAATACTAAAAAGAGCTTCGTATATCTACGCACGATTCGTGCGGACTCGCCCAGGTTTGAACAGCGCCACTCGCAGGCCAAGCGAGCCAGAGTGTCTTTATAACTTGCTACCACCCCTTCGTCTGTCGGCCCCTTATCACGCCATCTCGCCCGACACCGACGCCGGCGACGACGACGACGACGACGACATGCCCTTCGAACGATACCTCCGCACTGACGAACGTCCTAACCAAACCTGCTATTACCAGGACCCTAGACATCCCTACGAATCTGACAATGCCGACTGCCACTATCCTTCTGGCCAGCACTCGTACCTGCCAGAAGACACACACCCTGATTACCACCACCCCCATGTCGTCCAGTTTCAGATCCCCCAGTTCATGCTCAATGGTCCACCCATACTCGCACCGGGTGGTGGTGCGGAGGTCCTCCCAGCGGGTCTCCTCGATAGCGGCCCGGATTCGTTTGCATCGTTTTGGTTCGCCAACAATGGCTTTGCACCGTACGTCTTCTACTTTCCCCATTCGTCTCGCGTATTTATCCTCCTCCAAGTTTCCATCCTGCCCCGATCTCAAAACACGTCGTTTCTGGCTCAACACTCCCCGGTAGCGCCAGCCCAGCTGCTGCTTACCATACCGTTCCTCCTAATGAGCCGCAACGCCTTCATCCCGCCATCCCTCCCGCATTCACTGGGTGCGTGCATCCACGACAGCAGCCTCTTCCAGAACGGCTACCCTCGCCTGACGCTACCACGACCTGCCTTCCTAACCTTCCCTCCTTCCGCTCATCCGCGAGTTCATTCAACACCACATCGTACTCCCTCTCCAATGCCCTTGTTCCAAATCCTGCTCCCTCTCCCCCCGTCACTCCCCCATCCGCGCTTGGGCTTTCAGTATATTCGGCATCAGGATTTGATGTTCTCTCAATTCTCTCCAGAGTGGTGAACCGCCCCAATCCAACCGTTCAGCTTGGACCCGTTGACCTTTCCTGTTCATTCGTCATTGTGGACGTGAGACGATACGACTCGCCCATTGTATACGCTTCTCCCACGTTCTGCCATCTGACGGGATATAGCGAGCAGGAAGTTCTCGGACGTAATTGCCGCTTCTTGCAGTCTCCAACTGGTAACGTCGTAAAAGGTGAACCTCGTCGCTTCGCATCCCCAAAGGCTGTTTCGTACATGCAAAAATTACTTTCGTCGTCCAAGGAATGCCAAACAACCCTAATCAATTACAGAAAAGGCGGGCAATCCTTTATCAATCTCGTCACCGTCATCCCTCTTCGCGGCGGTGTACATAATACCCCCGAAGAAGCTGATGAAGTTGCCTACCATATCGGATTTCAGGTGGACCTGCAGCAGCCAAATCGAATACTCGACAAACTACGGGATGGGAGTCCTCCTAATAGTTCTTGGGGAACAAGCAGCGTGTCTAGCAACGCTAGGCTGCCCGGTATGAGTCATGGTCTAGGTCAGTTGGCCCAGGCCCAGAACATGACAAATATCGGAACCAAGGGGGGGAGACACGGGCAAATGATGAGTATAGCAGTGTCGAAGGAGTTGAGGAACCTGATTGCAGACACGAAGTTCACGGATTCAGTACCGATCTCCACGGTGGCGAACATGCCTGGTCCAACCAATACTTCAAGTGGGCCAGGAGAGCAGCCCAGAAATGCAACAACGCCCCTTACGATGCTCGTAACGCCACCACCCAGCTCCACCTCTATGAATCGCATGGCGACTGGTGGTAATACGATGACCACGTCGGTCCCCGTCTCATTATCCCCGTCCCTTTCACTTCTACTTCTTGAATTTCTCCCAGATTTCTTACTCGTGTTGTCTTTAAAAGGCGCCTTTCTCTATGTTGCGCCTTCGGTTCGGCTTGTCCTTGGCTATGAGCCAGAAGAGCTCGTTGGTAGGAGCATATCCGATGTCTGTCATCCGGCAGATCTAGTGCCGCTTATGAGAGAGTTGAAGGAGGGTAGTGTGAGTGGACTCAGTCTCGCTGGCACTGGTGACGTGGGTTCGTCGACGGCATCCAATCTTGTCCCGAAAACGGTGGATCTGCTCTTTCGCGCTCTGCCCAAAGTGTCGACATCGTCTTCGTGTTCGCAATCACAAGAGACGTCTTCCGAACAAGGTGTTTTCCGGTCTTCAAGACCGTTATCTACATCAGGATCCCAATCATCACTGTCGCCGGGGACATCAAGTTCAAACGATACGTCCGATGGAACGGGACCACCGTACGTTTGGCTCGAGTGTCGTGGCAGGCTCCACGTCGAACCCGGGAAGGGACGGAAAGCGATTATACTCTCTGGGCGTGTGCGATGGATGCCGGTTGTGCGATGGGGCACCGTTGACAAAGCTGGTGGCCTTAGTAGTGGCCGGCGCCATAGAGAAGATGCTCAGGGTGGCTCTTGCACGACGACAGGTGCGACTCTAACTATACGCCAGTAGCTATAGTTGCTGATCACCGTTTATCGATCTTCAGGTTCGAGGCTCAGTGAGACGTCTCTGGGAGAGGCAGCTGGAGTATCAATCGATCCACAGGAGTTTTGGGCTCTGTTGTCGTCCCAGGGTACTTTCCTCGTTGCGTCTACAAGCGTACGAGACGTGCTTGGATGGGGAACTAGTGAGATGATTGGGAGGAATATCTGGGCGATGTCGAGGGATACTCGGAGTGGTCTGAGAGAACGCGTTCAAGCTGAGTTGTCGAATTTGGATCCCCCGGAGGTATGTCTCTTCCCCAATCCGGCTGTCATCATGATGTATAAATTTGCCCCCTCTTCCTCCCTCGTGGGCGTAGGCAAGGAGCATGGTCGATCCTCCCCCCACGGTGGTTACTACGTCGCTGGTGCATAGAGAATCTCATGTTGTACCTGTGCGGCTCGCATTTTACCGCACGCCACGATCCCGTATGCATGCGCCACCCTCGACTTCGTCCATTCCCTCGGCCCCACTCATCCATCCACTCAACAATCCATTATGTCCCATCGTATGCCAGGCTACCGTGCTGTTAAACACGGAGTACCAGTCGAGCGACCACGTCGATACCTCCTTTGATTCAAAACCTGGTTACGAGTCAAACCGGGTGAAGAATACTAGCGACGAGTCCTCGATTCGTCGATCCAGCACATCGCTATTTGAGGAGCTGGAAACCGCTCGAGGGTCGAGTTGGCAATATGAACTTCAACAACTCAAGTTTGCAAATCAACGGCTACACGAAGAGTTGAATGCGCTCGAGGCGAGTAGTGGGGCAGGCGCAGGGTCCTCTTCCAGCACGATGGGTGCGGGACCTATAGCGCGTATTCCTTTTGGTTGTCCTTCTCCGTCTACCGCCCCACTTTCAATCCCGCCACAGCAGCCGCAGATGCATTACATGCCGTTGATGCATTCGACTATGCGTCCCCCCAACAGCTTACACGAACAAGACCCACCATCATCGGAGTGGTCGTCGCTCGCTGGTGCGAACGGGCACGGAACAAATCCTCTCAAACGATCGTGGTGCTCTGGGGACGGACCAATGACGTGACCTCTTGTCTGATCCAATCACCCATGGCGTGCAGGTGATGGTGGACTTGCAACCGTCGGCGCAAAGGGTGTACACTACCGAGGCGGCGGACCACCACTATGACACCTCGTCCATTTTTTCTTCTATTGTACTTGTTTGTGCCGCTCTCTTTCTCGTTGTTTTGTGCATCTGTCCTTGTCTCGCATTGTTGCATATTCCACGTTTTGCTATTCAATGTCTTCCCTCTGTCTGTCCGTTCTCTTTTCTTTTCTTTGCTCTGCGTTTTCGTGCTTTGAAATTCTCATAACGGATAATGAAGCGTGCCTCGCTCGTGTGTATTGCTAGCTTTGCGTACCATTGAAAAAATCATGCGTACCTCCATGACGTTGACATGCCTTACATATGTAGTCCGGAAGGTCTTCTATCTGTTCCCACCTGGACCGCGGTGAAGTAAGTGCAGTTCGGAATGCGCTACTGGACCTCCAAAGCTTCACGGCCGGTGCAGCCAAATACGAAATCTCATGTTTTCTTCAAGTCGCCGTTTCGGATTGTGCAAATTTACATGAAACAAAATATAGCCTATGCAGTAGTAGTTACACAGCGAGGAGCAATGTAAAACGATACGACGCAAACGGTCGGAAAGGGTATAAAACTAGGCGCCGATATGTACATAGAGAATGCGTTGATCGAACGGTATCTCCACTGACTTCATCGTCTTCCATAGCGCATACGCCGTACGGGTATGATCTAAACGCCCCGACTCATCCATCATATGGATATAGAATACAGACGGAATCTTAACCGTCTCGGTATCATTCACCACCCACATTTGTCCCGATCACAGAACGAAAGTCATCAAACTGCGTTACAGACGCGAGATGAATCACCTCATCCGGACACTCTTTGTCTCCAACGGTCGTATGACAAGCCGGCAGACACGCGAATTCGGGATCGTTGAGGCCGCATCGGATGATGTACTAGATGGTAAAGTCTCCGTCATGGAGAGCGAACGCAGACTTGAACGGCTGTTCCGTGTTCGCAAGACCGTGACAGGCGAGGTGCAGAAGAGTAACGGAAGAAGGAAACGAGAATTGACCAGGCGACTCGCGGATATTAGACACCACATTCTGCTCATATCCACAACCGCCTACAAAATGGCGACGTTTCTCGTCTTCTGTCCTCATTCCAACTTTAATGGTGTGTAGATTTCTTCCCGTCGACAAACATGTTTCTCGTCGCGCTCGGTAACCGGATCTCCATCCCATCCATATCTCTCGTCACTTGTACTTGACATCCGAGACGGCTGGTATCCGTGAGTCCGAATGCGAGGTCGAGCATGTCGTTTTCGTCATCCGAAGGTTCGGGGAGGCGGTCGTAATGTTCGGGTGGGAGGATAATATGGCAAGTTGAACAGGCGATAGAGCCTTCACAAGCACCTAGAGTGTATTGGAAAAGGTTTGCGGATGTCAAATATGGAAAGTGAAACTGAGTACCTTCGAGATCAATATCCCATTCGTGTGCGAGAGATAGCATATCGTCGCCTTCGTTGGCTTCGATTGTCTTTATGGGGGTCCCCTTGTGATCCTTGAAATGGAGCGTGATACTGACAAAGGAAAAACGTCAAGATATGGAAGACAACATGTACAGATACAAACCCGGTGCCGGTTGCAGGTCGTGTGATACAACCGTGGCGATGTACTATGCCAGGACAGAACAAAACCAATCGTCAGTGCAAAAATGTGAGTGTGAGAATGCGTACCGCTAGAAGTATATAACCAACGATGATGCAATGGGACGACGTTGGAAATTTTCCGTGAGCAATGGGTGGGGGTAGGCGGTGGGGACAATCGCAGAAATAATTGGAAAAAAGTACGTCGAGACCGTACGTTGCGCAAATATACGGGCGCGGACGTCGCCATACGTGCTAGTTCGACTGGGATCTTGGACATGGAAGAAGTTAAGAGCTAGTTCGGCAACCCGATCATAGGCAGAAAACTCGGGGTTTGAGACTCGCATTTTGAAAAGTCACGGAATTGAACTTTCCGAACATCCGAGCTGTCCGAATATCACCTTACATAATCCAAACAACGTTTGGGCTCCGCCCCAACCCTGCCGACGAAGCCGTATGTCATAACTGTCACAGTGCCTGCCATCCCGCCACCGCTCTTTTGCTGTGCCACCATACCAATTCACTACATATCTCAATCTGGTCCTACAACATGGACCTAGCAACCCTTTCCATGCTCGTTACTGTCAATCCATCACTACAATCCATCTCTTTGGACCAGCTTCTACTATTCCTTGCAAGTGCTGCCACAATCAAGAATGACATTCTCCTCATTCAACCCTTCAACCATTCAATTGCTACAACTCCTGAGATCCTTCCATATTCTGTACAATCTTTCCTTTTGCATGCATGTGGCCTCTCCATTGGTACAATTGTTGAGTGCTGGTCAATGTTCAAGGATCTAGTATAGCACAGCACTAAAGTCATCTCTTTTCTTGACCCACTTCTCTTGATCTTTCATAACTACCCCATGGTTTTGGTAAGTTCTTTATTTTGACTCTTCTGTTGACTGCCAAGTACTGAAACTGGATGAAACTACTAAGGGAGCACTACACCTAATCTAGGTGTAGGGTGACTTCTGTGACTGTGTGGACAGTGTGAGTATGAATGTCAAGCCAGATGTGTATGAGGATGTGGAGTTCTGTGATGAGGAAGTTGACCATTCTGAGATACAACATAAAACATTTATTGATGAGAGCATGCTATAATGTGCACAAGGCTGGTAAATACAGAGTGAATTGGAAAAGAGATATAAGAGTGGTATTCAAAGAGAAACTGGTCCCTAAGAAGGAGAGGGATTCAAGTGAATAGGACTGAGGAGTAGACAATGAAGGGAGGGAGTTTATATATGTAAGTATGGATGGTTTAGGGTAGGTCGTCTGAGTCCTAAATAGTTAAGGGCTGGCATAGATAAGAGACATGAGGAAAACAGAGTATAGTGAGAAGTCCATGTGGGAAAGAGGAAGCATACCCATGTGAAGAAAAGAACGGAGATGAAAGACGTGAGGCATGATGTCATAATGACATCATGGGCTAGGCCTCAGGTCACATGAGATATCCCACAGTCACATGTGCTAGTCACGTGACTTTGAAAGTGAAAGGAATACATTAAGTGTAAAAAGCGAAGAAAAGTGAAAATGTAGTGTGTAGGTCCAGAACTATAACACTACCCCCCATTCACCAGATTTGAGGTCTAGCCAAGAATTGGTGAATTTGGTATAGGAGGAACTGAATGGATGAAAGAGAGAGGTGAATTCAATGTTAGAGATGCCTCAAATGGGTCGTGTGTTATAGTTCAGGACCTATACACTACATTTTTCACTTTTCACTTCATTTTCATACTTAACAATTTCTTTTTACTTTTGAAAGTCATATGACCAGTGCATGTGACTGTGAGATCCCTCACATGACCTGAGGCCCAGCCCATGATGTCATCATGACATCATGCCTCATGTCTTTTATCTCTGTTGTCTTGTTCATATGGGTATGCTTCTTTTTTCCCACACAGACTTCTTGCTGTACTTGTGTTCACCTTGCATTTCTCTCATGTTCTTTATCTATACCAGCCCTAAATTATTTAGGACTCAGATGACCTACTCTAAACTTCCCTTACTTACATATATAAACCCATCCCCTTGTCGTCTATGTAATGGAGTGGAACGGCAAAGAACCAACTCCAACAAGGGCGGCCTAGCCTCTAGCTAGGATGGCCTGAGTGTCGCCTAGAATGATAAATATGACGAGGACCCTATAACGGTGGTCAACCAGCAGAAGGAGAGAAATGAGTGGTACTCAAGTGTACTCAGGCCCCACTTTGTGGAGGGTAAGACAAATGAATAAGACTAGTTAACCCAGTCACATCGCTACCCTATATATAGTGCTATGGTAGAGTGCATGGACCAAGCAGTGTACTCTAGGGTAGGTCTAAAGTAAGGAATGTGGTAGCGGCAAGGCATGATGTCATAGTGACATCATAGATCTAGGCATAGTCCAGAATGGCCTGTAGGCATGTGCCCCTAAGGTACAATAAATAATGATAACAGTGGCCAAGTCACATGATTGTGGGAACTAGCATGTGACCTCAAAGTAGAAATCGTGAGTCCGGGTAAAGGGGAATCAAGGGAATGTAACGGTAAGCAGTAGTGTCATAGCCTGAACTACAACAGTCTACTTCTCAGTTCTATTCACTTGTATCCCTCTCCACCTTAGGGGCTGGATATTCTTTGAGTACCACTCTTGTTTCCCTTCTGAATCCATTACTCTGCAATTGCTGGCTTAGTGCATGTTATAGCATTCTCTCATCATTTCTTGTTTATGCTGTATCTGAAATCAGGTGGAACGATGAAGGAAACAACAAGGAGGACAACACCTAATCTAGGCATTGTGTGACCTCAGCAATGGTGTGGATGGTTCTGTTATGTGTGTCTAACCAAACATGGACCAGGACATGATAATTGGTGATGAGGAAATTGACAGTTCTGAGATAGAGTATATAATAATGTACAATGATAAGTGTATGTTAATGAGCACAAAGTCGGCAAGTGCAGAGTAAGGATGATATTTGTAGAAGAGTGGTACTCAAGGTATAACTGGCCCCTAAGATGGAAAGGGATACAAGTGAATAGGACTAAGGAAAAGTAGACGACAGAGAGGAGCAGGTTTATATAGTGAATAGTGGCATGTTTAGGGTAGGTCATCTGAGTCCTAAATGGTTGAGGGCCAGTGTGAGAAAATGAGAACATGAGGTAAAGGTGAAGAAAACACAAGTACAGCAAGAAGCCCATGTGGGAAGAGAAATGTACTCATGAGAGGGAAGAGATGGAGATGAAAGATGTGAGGCATGATGTCATGATGACATCATGGGCTAGGCCTCAGGTCATGTGAGAGATCTCACGGTCACATGCACTGGTCATGTGACTTTGAAAGTAGAAAGAAAACATTCAAGTATGAGAAGTGAAAAAAGTGAAAACATAGCATATAGGTCCTGAACTATAACAGTATCTGGGAACTGTCAACTTCCTAGTTGCTGACCTCCATGTTCTTATTCATATTTGGCTGGATACTTGCAGCTGAACCATCCATACTGTCGCTGAAGTTGCACTTTGCCTAGATTAGGTGTCATGCTTCTTGTTAAATTTCTGTCCAGTTTTATTGTGGGGCATTGGGATGAGAAGCATGAAACTTGGAAATTGCGTCCTGCATGTGTTTTAGATTAGCAGCAGGTTCCCAGGTGTGATCCACCTTGTCCCATCCCTTCCAGTGAATGAGGTACTATAGTTTGCCATGGTGAAGCTGAGACTGGACAATACAGTTGACTTCATATTCTTCATGACGATCTTTGGTTATAGTGATAGGATCTGGTCTAAATATGGTCTGACCATCCAGCGGTGCTTTATAAGGTTTAACATGGGAGATGTTGACAGTAGGATGAATGGATACAGAGGAAGGGAGAACCAGGGTGACAGTATTAGGAAGGATGGCAGAAATTCAGTAGGGGGCAATAAATTTTTGTGTAAGTTTATGTGTGGGATACAGGAGTGAAAGATGGTTAATGGAGAGTCAAATGAGGTCTCCAATAGAGTAGTCAGAGGTGAAGGAGCACTTGGATGTTTGTGTGTGTGACATCCGATTGTGGGTTTTCTGAAGTGTATATATTTGATAGTTCATAATTCAAACTCAGCATAACTTTATTCCGTCAATGAAACAGAGTTGAGCAGAGAAAAACACTAAAGGAGGACAACACCTAATGTAGGTGTTATGCGACCTCTGTGACAGTATGAATGGTGCAGTTACGAGTGTCCAACCACATGTGGACCAGGATGTGGTAATCAGCAATGAGAAAGTTGACTGTGTCCAGGTAGAGCATAAACATGTTATGGTGACAAGCGTGTGATAATGTGTATGAAGCTGGCAAATGTAGAGTAAGATTGGAACTAAGAAGAGTAGTAGACAAATGACCAGGCCCCTAAGGTAGGAGAGTAATCAAGTGAATAGGACTAAGGAAAAGTAGACAACAGAAAGGAGTGGGTTTATATAGTGATGGGTTTAGGGTAGGTCGTCTGAGTCCTAAATAGTTAAGGGCCAGTGCAAGAAAGGAGACATAAGGTGAAAGCAAGGTAGACATGAGGATGGCGAGAAGTCCATGTGGGAAGAAAAAAGCGTTCTCATGGGAAAAGAAATGAAGATGAAAGACATGAGGCATGATATCATGATGACATCATGGGGCTAGGCCTCAGGTCACGTGAGGGATCTCACAGTCATGTGCACTGGTCACGTGACTTTGAAAGTGAAAGAAAATGTTAAGTTTGAAAGTGAAGAAAAGTGAAGAAAAGGTATCATATAGGTCCTGAACTATAACACTACCCCCCATTCACCAGATTTGAGATCTAGTTGAGTATCGGTGAATTCGGTATAGGAAAGACCAAAGGGGTGAAAGAGGGACATGAATTCGAGTTCGGAGATACCCCAGATAGGATGTGGGGCGTTTGGATGGGTGGCATGACACTTGGCAATTGTGTCTTGCGCATGTTTTAAATTAATGGCAGGTTCCCAGGTGCGATCCACCTCATCCCATCCCTTCCAGTGGATGAGGTATTGTAATTTCCTGCAATGAAGCCTCAACTAGACAATGTGATTGACTTTGTATTCTTCGTGCCGGTCTTCAGTCACAGAAATAGGATCTGGTTTAAATATGGCTTGTCCATCCAGCAGAGCTTTGTATGGTTTCACACATGAAATATTAACAGTGGGATGTATGGAAATGGAGGAAGGGAGGGCGAGGATGACAGCATTAGGGAGTACAGCAGAAATATGGTATAGGCCAATGAACTTTTGTGTAAGTTTACATGCAGGGTAGGGAAGGGAGAGATGTTTGGTGGAGAGCCAGACAAGGTCTCCAATAGCATAATCAGGGGTGGACGATTGCTTTGTGTGTGTGACATCTGATCGCAGGTTTTTTGGAGGGTGGAAGCGATTTCATCATGTGAGCAGTAGTTTCACATTACTGAGAGCAGTGGTTAGAGTATTGTTGTGCGTGAATTGTGCCATTTTCAACCACAAGGCCCATGTCTCCTGCTTTTTAGTGATGTAAGCACAGAGATATGTGATAATTTCTCGGTTGACCCTTTCTGTCTGGCCGTCCATTTGAGGATGGTATGCCATTGAGAGTTTTTGTTGAATGCCTAGAACTTTGCAGAGTTCTTTGGTAAACTCTGAGATGAATTGCGGTCCCCTGTCTGAGAGAATAGTGTTAGGGAGTCCATGGAGACACCATACGTGATCTCTAAATAAAGCTGCCAAGTCCGAGGAAGAGGTTGTTTTAAGACAAGGAAAGAGAATGATTTCTTTGGAAAAATGGTTGATGACTAGCCCTATAGAATCGAAGCCATTGGAAGGGGGTAGTCCTATGACAAAGTCAAAGGAGATATCTTCCCATGGATGGGAGGGAATAAGAAGGGGCATAAGGTTCCCTGCCAGTAGCTTTGATGAACCCTTTGTGAGGGAGCACACCTGGCAGTGATCGATGTAAGTAGCAATGTCTTTGGCTACACCAGGCCACCAATAGAAACATTTAATAGAAGAAATGGTGCGGTTGTGGCCTGGGTGGCTAGCGACAGGAGAATCGTGAAATAGCGAGATTAACTTGGTGCGAAGGGAAAGTGGCACAAAAATGATGCCATTCAAATTTCTGAAAAGCTTTTCATTTGCATAGTATTTGTACTTGTTGATAGCATCAATGTCCAATCTGGCAGATTCAAAAGATAGTTTAGTTTCAAAGTTTGGGAAAATGGATGTAGAAAAAATGGCTTTGACTCCAGTGGAGCCAAAACCTTTGTCATTTCGTTGTGACTCGTCTAGAGTTTTTTCTTCTTTTAAAGTGGGATTTTCTATTTTTTCAATAATTAGTTGTGCGATAGTGTTATGGTTGGTCCAGGTTGGAACGAATGTAGACCTGGGAGATGAGGGATGTCGACTAAGTGGCTTGCTTATCAATGGGACGAGTCGTGTGGTTAACGACCGGAAACTTCCGCAGGGGCTTCCTGAGGTGGATGAAGGATAATCGACCAAGGGATACCCTTGTCGATGGGACAACTGCAAAGAAGAGTGGCGAGGACGAGTCACAAAGAAGAGCGACCGGAGATGAAGGTAGAACGACGAGCATCCACTCAAAAGTAGGACAGGTGACTTAGAGAGTGATGGACAAGTGAAGGAAACAAAGGTACTATTCCAGGTAGGTCTAGCTTAGGGAATACAAGGTAGCAACGGCAAGCTTTATATACCTAAGGGAGATTGTGCATGGACCAAGCTGTGTAGCAGCAGAAGGTCAGAGGAAACCCGATAAGGTAGGTGGAGTAAGGAAGATAACGGAGGTTATCGGAACAAAGGAAATGTGGCTGTCCGTCGGAAGGAAGCAGGAACAGGGAGATAAGAGTTCATAATCATGATGACCATTGTGAGAAGAGTGGAAGTAAACAGTGGTCATCGTGTGAAAGAAAAGCATTAGCAAGAAGTGTAGGACGAATGCTAATGTGAAAGACAAAGAAAAAGTGAATCATAACAGATACGGTCGAATTTAGAAACGTGAAAGGGTGAATCGGAGTGGTTGAACAAAATTACACCAATTTCTCCTCTATCATTGGCATCAATGACTCTGGCCATGATGTTGATTTTATGTTTGAGGGCAAGGCCCGAATGAGATGCAATTCTGCTATAGGTACCGGAGGGGAGTTGGATCTTGATACAGGTGGGGATGAGAGCTTGGTCGTGGGTGGGGATGTCAAGATCAACAGATATGTACAGGTCAAAGCCTGCAGCATCAGGAGAGCCCTTCAAGGGTAAGCAAGCATTCGTGGATGTTAGTTCAACCGGAATAGACAAAGAGGAGGAGCAAAGAATTGTGGAGGGAAGAATGGTAATGTTCTTGTTTAATTTATCAACTGTGTTGCCATGGTCAGGACAATGAGAAAGAGCGTCAGCACAGATCCTGAACTATAACACTCAAACCCTTCAGCAGTGGCTGGCACAACTGGTCAACAAGGTTTATGTCCCAATGCTTGGCATCACTAGCAAAGTCACCAGATTTGAGTAATTGATGACTTATTTTATTTAGGTTTGTTTTTTCAAGATAGATAACTCCTAAAAAGTCAATTCACTCCTAAATATGATGCACTGCCTGTTATAGTTCAAGAACCTCATGCTATGTTTATGCTTCTTTCTTCCTACATATAAGTTAGAACTCAGTTGTTAATAACATCTTGAGTTCTTACCACAATCATCACTTTCAACAAACCATTCTAACCACTGGTAAGTAGATAGTCCTTGCCTTACCTCTGTATCTTTCAATATACCCTCTCTAGGGCCTTCTGTATCCTATGTATGTACATGTTTGACAGGCCCAACCATGTGTTACATGGCTCATATATCTTAGGCCTATCATGGTATCATCTGTATGTTTTGGCTCTTTTGCAGCAGGCTCATGGTCTGCTATGGGTGAATATTGCCACATGGGCTTAGCTAGGATGAGGTTAAGGAAGCAGAGGATGCACAGGTTGAAACAGACCTGGATGAGTGATGTGACAGGCAAGAGGTTTGTTATTGCTGATATATGCATAGTATATCCACTATGAGATGCTATTTTGTCTGATATAGTGTCTGTAGACAATACCATAGCATGCTATAGTTACTACCAGTTCTGCATTAAGTTGAAACAACAATATGAGTGCTATATAATGGCAAGAAGTCTATAAAGTCTACATGGACTACAAGTGCTACAAAGTACCATATGGAATATTATTTTTTTCTGATGTATGATAATTTCTGTGAGATCATCCAAGATATTGATGAAGCTATCACTTTCATCATCAGTCTAAATAATGTTGTCTGTATTGAGGTCACTGTTAAGCTTATCTTCATTGTCAGGTATGTTGCTTGCTAGTAGGATCATGAAGATAAGATTGTTGGTCATAGTACTAGTACTACCATACTAGTATACATAGTTGTAGATTCAAGTTCTGTTTGAATGGGCTATCATGTGCAGCAAATAACCAAGTCTCGAGGACATCTGGGAATTGACTTTTCTGAACATCTGAATGTCTGAATGGTCTGAACCTTGCAAATGTGACTAAACAATATTTGAGTAGAGATTGAACTGTGCTCAAGTAGCTGAGCAGCAAACTGTCACACCTGTCATTTCTCCCATACCTGACACTCTGTGGTAATGCTACCCCTGACAGTCCTTGTTGGGTTATATTCAGCTTCTAGTGTTTACAATTGCCAATATCTGAGTTGGTATTTTTATTCCACTTGTTCTACCAGCTGTTATTGGCCTGTGATTGCTCTCAGATTGCTCTCATTGACAACAATCCAGTACACTTTCCCTGCCATCTTTTGCAACACTTGCCAAGCAGTTCCCCATTGCTACACAAGTTCTAGATACCTTCATCATTGTAATGTTGGCCCTTATCTTCTATGTGCCATGCTGATTTATCAATCCAATGCTATAGCATTTTCTTGTATCATCTCTCTGGCATTCCTCAATGCTTTTGTGACTGCAAGGCATTGTCCTAGACATATAAAAGGGGAAATTTCATTATGATAACCACTTCTCTTATCCCCCACCTCTCTCCTTTTTGCTAAAATGGGACTAGAACAACTACAGAAGATATTGACCTTTAAGCTAGGACAACAGCAACTTCTGCAACAGTATGGACTTGGCAATTATGAACATTCAACCAGACATGGACCAAGATATGATATTTAGCAATGAGCAAGTTCATGGTACCTAGGGGTAGAGCATTCAGGAGTGTGCAGTAACAGGCATGAAGATGGCAAAAGCAAAGATAGGATTGAGATAGAAAGAAGAGTGATACTCAAAGTAAACCCAGCCCCTAAGTAGGAGAGAAGTTCAAGTGAATAGAACTAAGGAGAAGATGACGAGGGAAGGGGGTTTATATATGTAAATAGGTAGAATTTAGGGTAGGTTGTCTGAGTCTGAAAGTCTTTAGGGCTGGTATAGATAAGAAGCAATGAGGAGAACATGAGTGTGGTGAGAAGTTCATGTGGAAAAAGAGAAGCATACTCATGTATGTTGTAGTTTGGGCTACAACACTATCACTTACCATTATGTTCCCTTGACTCTCCTTATCCTGGACTTACAATCTTCACTTTCAAGGTCACGTGACTTGGCCATGATTATCTTATCTTATTGTACCTCAGGGACACATGCTAGTTCCCACAATCACATGCCTACAGGCCACTCTGGACTATCCCTAGATCCATGATGTCACTATGATATCATGCCTCACCGCTACCACATTCCTTACCTTAGACCTACCCTAGAGTACACAGCATGGTCCATGCACTCTCCTGTAGCAGTATATATAGAAGTAGCAATGCAACTGGGTTAGCCAGTCTTATTCATTTGTTCTACCCTCCACCTTGTGGGGCCTGGAATACTTGAGTACTGCTCATCCTCTCCTTCTGCCAGTTAGCCACCATTATAGGGCTACTATCATATTTATCATTCTTGGCAACACTTGGACCATCCTAGCTAGAGGCTAGGCCGTCCTCATTGGAGTTGGTTCTTGCCGTTCCACTTCATTACAGTGTGAAGGAAATGGAAATGAAAGAGACATGAGGCATGATGTCATAGTGGCATTATGGGCTAGGCTTTAGGTCTCATGAGATATCTCACAGTCATGTGCACTGCTCATGTAATGTTGAAAGTGGAAAGAATATGTAAAGTATAGATGGTAAGAGAAAAGTGAAAATGTAGTGTGAGGTTCATGAACTATAACACTACCCCCCATTCACCAGATTTGAGGTCTAGCTGAGAATCAGTGAATTTGGTATAGGAGGGATCAAATGGACAGAATAGAGAGAGAAACTCATTGGAAATACCTCAAATGGGATATGGGGTATTAGGATGAGTAGCATGAAACTTGTTGATTGTGTTCTGCACATGTTTTAAGTTAGCAGTGGATTCCCAGGTGTGATCCACCTCATCCCATCCTTTTCAATGGATGAGGTATTATAGTTTCCTGCAATGAAGCTGCAACTGGACAATATGGTCAACTTTGTATTCTTCATGTCTGTCTTCAGACATGGTGATAGGGTCTGGTTCAAATATGGACTGACTGTCCAGCAGGGCTTTATAAGGTTTAATGGAAGAGATGCTAATGGTAGGATGGATGGAGACAGAGGAAGGAAGAACAAGGGTAATGGCATTAGGGAGAACAGCAGATATATAGTAGGGGCCAATGAATTTTTGAGTTAATTTATGCACCAGGTAAGGGAGGGAAAGATAATCAGTGGAGAGCCAAACAAGGTCCCCAATAGAATACAAGGGAACCAAGGATTGCTTGGATATTTGTGCATACAACATCCAATTGCATGTTTTTTAAAATGTAGAAGTGATTTCCTCATGAGAACATCCAAGGGTTTTAGCAAACAACTCCCCAGGAGTCATAGTGAAGATTGTGAGTTCTGTTCCCATGTGTGGGGAATAATGATATGTGACAAAGAAAGGGAAGGTATCTGTGGCAATGGTGAGGATATTATTGTGTGTGAACTACACCATTTTCAGCCACAAGGCCAAAGTCTCCTGTTTTTTAGTGATGTAAGCATGGAGATATGCGATAATTTCTTTGTTGACCCTTTTCATTTGGCCATCTGTTTGTGGGTGGTACACCATAGAGAGTTTCTGCTGAATGCCAAGGGTCTTGCATAACTCCTTGGTAAACTCCGAAATAAATTGAGGTTCTCTGTCCAAAAGAATAGTGTTAGGGAGTCCATATAGACACCATACATGATCTTTGAATAAAATGGCTATGTCCACAGAAGAAGTTGTTTTTAAACAGGGAAAAAGGGTGATTTCTTTGAAAAAGTGATCAATGACAACCTCTATAGAATCAAAACCATTGGAAAGGGAAAGTCCAGTTACAAAATCAAAAGACATATCTTCCCAAGGATGGGAAGGAACAGGAAGTGGCATAAGTTTCTCTGCTGGTGGCTTTGATAAACTCTTCATGAGGGAGCACACCTGACAGTGATCTACATAAGTAGCAATATCTTTGGCTGTGCCAGGCCACCAATAAAAACATTTGATGGAAGAAATGGTTCAATCATGACCAGGGTGACCAGTGTTATAGTTCAGGACCTATGTGCCATGTTTTTCACTTTTACTTCATTTTCACAATTAATGTTTTCTCTTCACTTTTGAAGTCACGTGACCTGAGGCCAAGCCCATGATGTCATCATGACATCACGCCTCATGTTTTTCATCTCCATCTTTCCGTTCACATGAGTATGCTTCGTCATTCCCACACAGACTTCTCGCTGTACTCATGCTTACCTTGCATTTTCCTCATGTTCCTTATCTATACTAGCCCTAAACTACTTAGGACTCAGACAACCTACCCTAAACCTATTGCTAGTCACTATTTAACCTTGTCTCCTCTCATTGTCTACTTTTCCTTAGTCCTATTCACTTGTATCCCTCTCCACCTTAGGGGCTGGATATTCTTTGAGTACCACTCTTGTTATACTTCTCAATCCATTTACTCTGCAATTGCCAGCTTCATGCACATTATTGCATGCTCATAATCTACCCTGTTTATGATTTATCTTCAGCACTGTAAATTTCCTCATTGCCGAATTCCACATACTCATCCACATTTGGTTGGATACATACACTCATACTGTTCACACCATTGCTGAAGTCACCCTATGCCTAGAATAGGTGTAGTGCTCCTAGTTGTTCTTTTATCTGGTTTTAACCAGCGACTGGAGAATCATGGAAAAGCAAAATCAACTCAGTGTAAAGGGAAGGTGGCACAAAAATGATGCCATTCAAAGTTCTGAAAAGTTGTTCTGAAGCATAATACTCATATTCATTGATGGCATCAACATCTAATCTGGAAGAATCCATAGATGAAGTAGAAGAAATGGCTTGGATTCCTATAGATCCAAACCCTTTATCAATACATTGAGACTCATCAAGAGTCTTTTCTTCTGTGAGTGTTGGATTTTCTATTTTTTCAATAATTAGTTGAGGGATATAGTCAATTTTAGAAATGTGAAAAGGAGAATTGGAGTGGTTAAACAGAATCACACCTATTTCTCCCCTATAATCAGTGTCAATGAAGCTATGATGTCAATTTCATGTTTGAGGGCGAGGCCTGAACAAGGTGTAATTCTGCCATAGGTACTGGAAGAGAGTTGAATCTTGACATGGGTGGGGATGAGACTTTGATCATGGGCAGGTATGTTAAGATCAATGGAGGAGTACAGATCGAAGCCTGCAGTGTTGGAAGAGCCCTTTGAGGGTAAGCAGGTATCTGTGGATGTTAATTCAACTGGAATAGATAAGGAAGAAGAGTGGAGAACAGTAGAAGGGAAAATGGTAATGTTTTTGTTTAACTTATCAATGGCATTGCCATAATCTGGGCAGCAGGAGAGTGTCAGCATGGCCATTTATGATGCCAGGTTTGTAAATCAGAGTATAATTAAATTCTTGTAAGAGCTTGTGCCAGTGGCCTTGGTGGCCTGAGAGTATTTGTGGTTTTTTCCAGTATTCAAGATTTTTATGATCTATCCCAATCTTGAAGTTAGTTTTTCTGATTAAATAGTGTTGCCACTCCTTGAGAGCACAAATAATAGCTGCAACTCCTTGTCATAGATTGGGTAGTTATGTTCAGTGGAAGAGAAAGAGTGAGAAAGAAAAGTGCAAGGGCACCAGGAGCCATCCTTCCCTAAGACCAATAATACCACACCAGTGGTGATATCACTTGCATCTGTTTCAATGCACATTTCTTTTGAAGAGTTGGGAAATACCAGAAGAGGATGATAAGGGCCAATGAATTTTTGGGTTAATTTATGTGCAGGATATGGGAGGGAGAGATGGTCAGTGAAGAGCTATACAAGATCTCCAATGGAGTAAGAGGGAGCTGAGGATTGCTTGGATGTTTATGCATGCAACATCCAATCATGGGTTTTTTGTAAGGTAGTAGCAATTTCCTCATGAGAGCGACCAAGGTTTTTTGCAAATGACCCCCCAGGAGTTTTAGTGGAGTTTGTGGGCTCTGATCTCATGCATGGTGAATAATTACGTGTGACAGAGAATGGTGAGGTGCCCATGGCAGTGGTGAGGGTGTTGTTATGTGTGAACTATGCCATTTTCAACCACAAGACCCAAGTCTTCTGCTTTTTAGTGACATAAGCATGGAGATAGGCGATGACTTCTCTGTTAATTCTTTCTGTTTGGCCATCTATCTGTGAATGGTATGCCATGGAGAGTTTCTGCTAGATACCAAGGGTTTTGCACAACTCCTTGGTGAACTCCGAAACAAATTGAGGTCCTTTGTCTAAGAATAGTGTTAGGGAGCCCATGTAAACACCATACATGATCTCTAAATAAAGCAGCTAAGTCTGCAGATGAAGTTGTTTTAAGACAAGAAAAAAGGATGATTTCTTTGGAAAAATGGTCAACAATAACCCCTATAGAGCCAAAACCATTAGAAAGGGGAAGTCCAGTGACAAAATTGAATGAAATGTCTTTCCAGGGGTAGGAAGGAACAGGGAGTGGCATGAGTTTTCCTGATGGTGGCTTTGACCTGCCCTTCATGAGAGAGCATACCTAGCAGCAGTCTACATAAGAAGCAATGTCCTTGGCCGTGCTAGGCCACCAATAAAAATGTTTGATAGAGAAAATGGTGCAGTTATGGCCAGGGTGACTAGTGACTGGAGAATCATGGAAAAGTGAGATCAACTTGGTGTGAAGGGAAGGTGGCATAAAAACTATGCCATTCAAATTTCTAAAAAATCATTCTAAAGCATAATATTCATATTCATTGATAATATCAACATCAAATCTGGATGATTTCATAGATAGCTTAATTTCAAAATTTGAAGAGATAGAAGTAGAGGAAATGGCTTGGATTCCAGTTGAACCAAACCCTTTATTGTTATGTTGGGACTCATTGAGAGTTTTTTCTTCTGTGAGTGTTGGATTGTCTATTTTCTCAATCATTAGTTGAGCAATGCAATCAAATTTAGAGATGTGGAAAGGAGAATCAGAATGGTTGAACAGAATAACATCAATTTTATGCCTAAAGGCAAGGCCCAAACAAGATGCAATTCTCCCATAGGTGCTAGAAGGAAGTTGGATCTTGACATGGGTGGGCATGAGACTTTGATTGCAGGCAGGTATTCAAGATCAATGAAGGAGTACAGGTTGAAGCCTGTAGCATCAGGAGAGCCCTTTGAGGGTAAGTGGGCATCTGTGGATATTAATTTGACCAGAATAGATAAAGAAGAGGAGTGAAGAAGGATAGAAGGAAAAATGGTGATGTTCTCATTTAACTTATTGACTGCATTACCATGGTTAGGGCGATGAGATAGAGTATCAGCATGTCCATTTGTGGTGCCCAGTTTATAGATTAGTGTGTAGTTGAATTCCTACAAAAGTTTGTGCCAGTGGGCTTGATGGCCCAAGAGTATCTGCAGTTTTTTCCAGTACTCGAGATTCTTGTGATCTATCCAAATCTTGAAGTTAATTTTTCTGATTAAGTAATGTCACCACTCCTCAAGAGTGAAATAATAGTGAGCAACTTCTTGTTGTAGACTGGCTAATTGCATTCAGCAGAAGAAAAGGAATGAGAAAGAAAGGCACAAGGGCACCATGAATCATCCTCCCCTAAAACTGATAATACTGTGCCAGTGGTTATATCACTCACATTAGTTTCAACATGCATGTCTGTTGATGAGTTGGGAAAAGCCAGGAGCAGTGCTTGTGTAAACTGTTTTTTGAGTGTGTCAAACACATTTTGCTGTGCTTCTCCTCAGGTGTAGGGTACATTCTTCTTGGTGAGATCATTGAGGGGGTGAGTGATCTGTCCAAAACTGTTAATGAAACAGTGATAATAATTACAGAGCCTGAGGAAAGATTGGAGCTGCTTGAGTTTTGTGGGTGGTGGCTATTCAAGGATAGCATCAACTTTCTTGTTTTGCATGCTAATGCCATTGGCTAAGACAGTCATGCCTAGGAAATCAACTTCATCAGTGTTAAATACACATTTTTTGGGTTTGGTGTAAAGGTCATTTTTGTGTGACCTGCACAATACTTCCTTTATGACCTTGGAGTGTTCCTCATTGGATTTATTTTTGGTGAAGATACACATGTTGTCGAGGTAGATAATGATGACAGTGTATATGTCATTAAATATGTTGTTCATTATCTATTGGAATGTACAAGGGGAGTGAGTTATTCCAAAATACAATAAAATGGGTTCATAAGCTCCTAGGGGCATTATGAATGCAGCTTGCCACTCGTTACCTTCCTTAATTCATACATTATTGTATCCCCATCAAAGGTCAAGGCATGTGAATTTGTCAGTGCCCTTCAGGCAGTTGATGAGTGAAGAAATGAGAGAAAGAGGATATGAGTTTTTCACTATGCCCTCATTTAAATATCTATAGTCCATGACAAGTCCTTTTTCACCAGTTTTCTTAGGTGTGAAAAATACAGGAGCCATTTGAGGGGATTTTGACAGGTGAATATACCCTTTTTCTTGTTTGGAGGTGATGAAGTTCCTGACTTCATCAATTTCAGCATTGGATAAAGGAATGACACAACCTTTTTTAGGGACAAAGTCCAGTTTGAGGTTAATCACATGGTCCCAAGGTTTGTGGACAGGCATACAGTGGCTCAAATAAGTGTCCCAATGTTGGGCCATTTTAGAAAGACTTCATATTTGCAAGAGAACTAAAATATATCAGCTCTGACCCTTGCAGGATCATAAATGCCCCTAACTCCTACCCTGAA
>JBBPLC010000127.1:0-61966 GCA_038089535.1 Hemileccinum rubropunctum
AGCACTTATAAGTGCTGTTTAGATGCTTTCATTCAATCTTGGGCAGATGGATATTGTAACTCACTGATTTTATTCTAAATGCATGCTACCTGCACATCTTGCAGGCCATCACTCCAATATTTGTTCTCTTAGACAATGCATATCAGGTTTGACAATATTGGTAGCATGATATTAATTGGCATGTGTGATCAATATTATATGGGAATGTAGGGTGGAATAAGGCCTTGTAGGCTCTTATAATGCCTTGCTATTCAATCTTGAGCAGATTATAATTATTGTAATTACATGTACCTACTCACCTGCCACATCTTTTGGCACACCACACACTGCACACCACACACTGCACACCACACTTAATATACTACCTAGATAGCAAGATGATATCTAAACAATGAAGTAGTAGTTTGGCCACTTCACTCTTCCTTGATTGTCAGTGCTAGGTAATATTTTATTATCCCTTGTCCAAACTTGTATGATATCTAAGGAGAAAACAAGGCAATCATTCAATATTTGGTGGACATTGAATTCATGTGTATTTATGAGAAGTGGGGCATTGTTGCTCATCAAAAGCTGTAGGGTGTTTGACAGCATTGAACTTTTCAAGAAATCAACAAGGCACTGTAAATTGAAACTGGATGAAAACCTAACAAGAAGCACTATACCTAATGTTGAAAGCACACAGGTGATAAGGTAGAGGAATACCTGACACTCACCAAGGTTAGAGGGGTTTGTTTAAGGAGATGGTTGTGGTAAGAACACAAGATGATATTTGAACTCAGATGACTGAGTTCCAACTTATATACTACATAGACCATGTGACTATTTCCTAATAGGGTAAGCTACACTACAGCTAGTAAGTAATAAATAGCATTGAGAGCTACTACATGGTGCTCAATCAACATAAGGAACATGAGGAAAACATAAGGTGAACACGAGTACAGTGAGAAGTCCATGTGGGAAGAGAAGTATACTCATGTGAATGAAAAGACGGAGATGAAAGACATGAGGCATGACATTATGATGACATCATGGGCTAGGCCTCAGGTCACATGCACTGATCACATGACTTCAAAAAGGAAAAGAAATCATTAAGTATGAAAGTGAAGGAAAAGTGAAAAACATAGCATATAGGTCCTGAACTATAACATTGAGCCTGTTCTTGCACAAAAACACGCTCCCATTTTTGCTCCCAACTTTGCTCACTTTCTTTATGAGCTCCCAGTTATTGACAACAATGAAATTGATGCTAACAACGCCTCACCTCTGCTAGAACTCACTCACATTCACACACCCTCCCTCACTTTCTTGCTCGCCTGCTCTCTCTCATTGTCTCCCACTCCCACTCCCATTCGTGTGTGCAGGCAGTGCAAAAGGTACATGCAGAACCCTTGAAACATACAAGTAGGTGAAACTCAGTATGCCCATCTTTTCCGTCTCCATCCACACAACGTCCTTTGCTGACCAACTAAATTCCTTTGAATAATGTCTGATGCCATGGAAGGAGTTCCCCCACCACCCACTGACCCAAACATCACTTGGGCAGAAATCTGCAATATGATGGCAGCAATGGCTGCTATGCTCCAAAATTCCTTGTTGGCATAGCAGTAGCTCGCCCAACAATTTGCCAATACCGCTGTCACCACTCTTGCTCATCATTCCTTGTTACCAACACATCTCATTGCTGACTCTGGTACCTGGGATGACAACTGCTCAATGTTTCACCCCTGGTGGGTAAAGATAGCCATGTGGGTCCAGTGCCAAGGGGGCCTGGATAAATGTCAGTAGACTGCAGCTGTCCTTCTCCAGATGGTTGCTAAGGCAGAATCATTTTCCCACATTATGCTGGAAAAATACCAAAAAAGGAACTCCACCCTCGAATGGCCGTCCTGGGAGGAGCTGAAAAAAGAAGTAGAGGACCATTTTAGGATTGGTGTTACGATTCTCTCTTTTCTTTCCCCGCATCTCGTCTTGTGACTCATGCTCTTGCCTTCCTTTCCCCACAATGACCATTGCATTTACTTCCACTCTTCTCTCACAATGGTCATTCTGACGACTCATTCTTATCTCTTATCGGATAGCCTTGTTCTTCTCTCTGATGATGCCTTTACACCATCATTATTCCCACTCCACTTACCCTATTTAGATTCCTTTGACCTACCGCTGCAACACAGCTTGGTCCATGCACTGATACCCAGGGTATATATAGGCTGCTACTTTACCATGTATTTCCTAAGCTAGACCTACCTGGAGTAGCACCTTGTTTCTCTTCACACATCCATTGCCTCTCTAAGTCTCTCATCCTACTTTTGAGTGGATGCTCATTGTTCTCTGTTATAGGATTCGAAATATGTTTACTATAACACTGGACACTTATCTTATCTTATCAGGTAGCATCTCATGTGACAACCCCCACAGTTAGGCTTAGGGTCTAGGACCGCACCTAGACTGGTCACATGACATGATGTCATCATTTGAAACGGGATGAAACAACTAAGAGAGCACAACACCTAATCTAGGCGTTGAGCGACTTCCGCAATGGTATGGATGGTACGACGGCGTGTGTCCAACCAAACGTGGACCAGGATATGGAGTTCAGCGACAAGGAAGTGAACTGTTCCGAGATATAGCATTCACGAGGTAAACGAGTAGCATGCGATAACGTGCACAAAGCCAGCAACTGCAGAGTAAGGAAGAAGATATGAAGAGTGGTAAGCAAATGAACAGGCCCCAAGGAGGAGGGTATTCAAGTGAATAGGACTGGGGAATAGACGACGAAGAGAGAGGGTATATATATGTAAGTAAGGAAGTTTAGGGTAGGTCGTCTGAGTCCTAATTGATTGAGGGCCGGTGTGAGAAGGAAAGAACATGAGGGAACCATGAGGGCGGTGAGAAGTCCGTGTGGGAAAAGAGAAGCGTCCTCATGGGAAAGGGAACGGAGATGAAAGACATGAGGTATGATGTCATGGTGACATCATGGGCTAGACCTCAGGTCATGTGAGAATTCTCACGGTCACGTGTACTGGTCACGTGACTTTGAAAAGAAAAAGAAAGTGTTAAGTTCAAAAGATGAAGAAAGGTTGAAAACGTAGCGTATAGGTCCTGAACTATAACATCATTGGGCCTGGAACTATGACCTCATCAGTCTAGGCTATGATATCATTAGTGATGTCATGCCTCACGACTACCTCATGGACACCTCATGGACACCTCATGTTACCCGCATGTTCCCCTTCTATACCGGCCCTCACGTAGATACAGGAGCCTCCCCTAAACCATACCCTTACATATATATACCACAGACCCTCCTGTATTATTCCCCAGTTCTATTCACTTGTCTCTTGCCCAGTTCCCCACGTCTGAACTGCCTGAGAGCCATAGTAGGTGTTCTCCCACACTCCTTGCTGGGTTATGCCATCCCATTATGAAAGGCACTTGTCGTTGAACCCTTCTCCCTCCTCGTTGGCCATATCTATTGGCTAGATGCCACTCGTCATCATTGCCAGCAGAAACCTTCCCACAAGGTGGATGGAGCAGCCTCGTTTGCTGTTCTACTCCGTTACATTCTCTCCTATCTCCAGTTGCTCTTCATAACAACTTGTCCCCACCACTCTTCTTTGCAGTTGTCTCTTCGACAAGGACATCCTGTTACGGTCGGTCTGGGTAGGAACGAACGTAGACCTGGGAGACAAAGGATGTCGACTAAGTGGCTTGCTTATTGATGGGACGAGTCATGAGAGAGGCGACCGGAGACAAGGACGAGTTGTGTGGTTAATGACCAGAGACTTCTGCAGGGGCTTCCTGAGGTGGACGAAGGATAATCGACCAAGGGATACCCTTGTCAACAGGACAACCGCAAAGAAGAGCAGCAGGGACAAGTCGCAATGAAGGGCGACCGGAGATGAAGGAGAACAACAAGCGTCCACTCAAAAGTAGGACGGGTGACTTAGAGAGCGAGGGATGGGTGAAGAAAACAAAGATGCTATTCCAGGTAGGTCTAGCTTGGAGAATACAAGGTAGCGATAGCAGACTTTATATACCTAAGGGAGACTATGCACGGATCAAGCTGTGTGGCAGCAGAAGGTCAGAGGAAACCCAATAAGGTAGGTGGAGTAAGGAAGATAACGGAAGTTATCGGAATAAAGAAAATGTGGCTGTCTGTCGGAAGGAAGCGGGAGCAAAGAGATAAGAGTTTGTAATCATGATGACCATCGTGAGAAGAGTGGAAGTAAGTGGTGGTCATCGTGTGAAAGAAAAGCATTAGCAAGAAGTGTAGGATGAATGCTAATGCGCAAGACAAAGAAAAAGTGAATTGTCACACATCCCTTGGTCAATCATCCCTTGTCCACCTCAGGAAGCCCCTGTGGAAGTCTCCGGTTGTTAACCACACAACTTGTCCATGTCTCCAGTTGCCTTTCTCGCAACTTGTCCTATTGATAAGGAAGCCCCTTAGTTGACACTCCTTGTCTCCCAGGTCTATGTTCGTTCCTACCCAGACCAACTGTAACAGAAGGTCTAGCTTCTCATCAAAGAGGCTATCGCTGTCATAGTCTCTCACCATTTTGCAACCACCATGCTCTGATCCTTGTTGGTCGGCTCGCCAATCAAAACCACTTGATGACTCTTTCTCTTCCGAGCAACTCAACTCTGAAGAAGAAGATTATCTTGACCCAGACACTCTCGTACCCTCTGTCACTCAACAAAGTGAATCCCTTGATCTCTCGCAGCAATTCTTTGCCAGTCTAACAATCCCTTGACAACCTACTCCGCTGTCTCCTGCCCCTATCGCCACCACCCCAGTATTTCCCATATCTCAAATTTCCCCTGTTATTCTCCCTTCACCCATTATCCCTCTCCTGTTTGTTAGACCACCTTCCCCCGCCATGTCTTCCACCAAACTCACAGAGCTCCGCGTCTGTATCCCCAAAGCCTTTGATGGCTTGTACAAAACCACCATTCAATGGCTCAACACTGTCTATGTTGATTGAGCACCATGTAGTAGCTCTCAACGCTACTTATTACTTACTAGTTGTAGTGTAGCTTACCCTATTAGGAAATAGTCACACACTCTATGTAGTATGTAAGTTGGAACTCAGTTATCTGAGTCCAAATAGCATCTTGCGTTCTTACCACAACCATCTCTTGAAACCAACCCCTCTAACCTTGGTGAGTGTCAGGTATTCCTCTACCTTACCACCTGTATGCTTTCAACAGGTTATGAGCCCTGTCAGTGCACTGTAGTATGCGTCAAAAGATTGCACCTACATGTTGCCTGACCTCATTGCTCACCATCGTTGCGCATTCATTGTGCTAGAGAACGTTGAAAGACTGTTCCTATGCACCGGATAGTGCCATGGTAATGAACCTATGCTGGAATGGCATGCTGACACTGTTGCATTCCAGATATCATCTACAATGTCTCTCTCCATGAAGGACGTTTCCATCCCTGTCTTCAATGGGACGAACTGGCAGGCGTGGTGGCCAGCAATGGCCTCCTACCTCCAATCTACCGGGTCCACTTGGGCCCTTGAGCTCTCATGTCCTGCGGCATTAACCACCAACAGCGATGCCAATGACAAAAATGCTTGGATCTAGTGGTTCAAAGCCAATGACCAAATCCTGGGGTCGATTAAGATGAAGCTCTCTGAGCCCATCAGAGCCAAGCACACTGACCTCCTAAATGCTGCTGAAATCGTGAAGGCACTCCACAATGAGTATGCCAAGCCCAGCCTAGCCGGTGCTTATAGTATCTTCAAGGAGTTGCTTGAGCTCTCAATCCCCAGTGTGTCGCACCCTGCCCCTGCCCTTGACAAGGCAGCAATCCTCTTTGCAAGGTTGAAGGCAGCTAGCTATGAAGTCCCCACTGGCATCCAGGTGATGCTGCTCTTGAGCAAGCTCCCTCCCACAATGGACGTCATTTTACAAATGATGATCCAAGCCAAGGACTCAGCTGGTGCGCCAAAAACCCCCACCATTGACAAGATCCACAAGGCTGTGGTCCTGTCATGGGATCGGTGCCTTCTTGGAGGGCACAAGGGGAAGCAACCGGCTCAGGCCAACAAAATATTGGCCATGAAGCGGAAAGGTGATGACCCTCGCTTCCAGCAGCAGCAAAACCCAAGCAGCAACTGCTGCAAGGAAATGCTAGCGTGGAAGGGTCAGGGAAGAAAACCCACCAAGGCAAGAAGAAGGGCAAGTCGCAGGCCGACCATGCTCACATCACCTCTCCTGCATTGATCACATATATGACCAGTCCTGAGCCCACTCCCAATCCCCGTGCCCTTGCGCATATTTCTCCACAACTCTACCAGGGAGCTGGCGGTCCCCCCACCAACACCTGCATCAAAGAGGCTTTCAGCCTCACTCACCGTCTTGAGATCCAACCGTCCACTGAGACAATTAGGAAGCTCGACAGAGAAACGAGCAAAGGTAAAAGGGTGAGTGAACCTAACTGGATCCTCAAAAACCCTAACCTCATATTTGGTGTCCTTGGCCCTTCATCGGTATTGGATGTTTCCAACCTACCTGATGATCAGTGCATCATGGAGATCTCAAGCAATGAGGAAGAGGTAGCCATTGCTCCCAAACAACGAAAGAGTTGATGCTCTCACAGGTGAGAGATCATGGCACCACCCCAATCTTCTTGGGATAGCAGTGACATGGTCAATATCTATGGTTCGGATGTTGATGGGGAGATTACAGATGTGGCTAGACTTGAGGATCCCTTGTGGCCTTGCATGATCAGGCAAGTGATTCACTCCACACCTTATACTTGAACTGACATATTTTGCTCTGATGCATTACTTGCTCGAGTAGTAAATAACATGTCATCTGTTGTGGTAGATAGCGCAGCGGATGCTCTTAGTTATCCGTGTATAGCTACTTTTAACATGAATAGAGTTTGCTCTTCGTGCTCTGCTCCTACCAGTTTTAAGAATAAGTGTTTGTGTGATCCTTTTGGGAAGTTCTGGATCCTTGACTCTGGTGCTTCAATGCACTTTACACCTGATCAAACTGACTTTGTTGAGTATGAGGCATTTAAGCATCATGAATGGATACCTGTCATGACCGCCTCTGGAATGATCTATGTTGAAGGACAAGGAAGAGTAATTGTGTGATAGGAAGACTCCAATAGGAATTCCCAAATCATGGATTTACACAATGTTGGCTTAATACCCAACTCAGGTGTTCACCTAGTCTCCCTTGGTCAATTACTTGCTCGTGGAGCTAAAGTTCATGGTGATGATCGCCAGATTACAGTGACTTATGGTGATGGCACTATTCTTGCCCCATTTACTCCTGGTCGAGTTGGTTGTGGTCTATATATGATTGAGGCATTACCACTGAAAGGACAACGTGCCCACATGACACGAACTATCACATATGATTCCCAACAGGAGTTTTCCTCCTACTGAGCAATGTGCTACTCATGCATTCAAATTGATTCACTCTGACATAAAGTCTTTTCCCATTGAATCATACCATCGGTACAAATACATCATTACCTTCTTTGATGATTATACCTCCATGGCATGGGTTACCGCTTTGCACACAAAAGATGCTGCATTGACAGCCACTAGACACTTCGTAAAAATGGTGTCCACACAATTTGGAGCAAAAGTCCAAGGATGGATGTCCAATGCTGGGGGAGAATACAAGTCCAGAGCTTTCGATGACATGCTCAAGGGGGAGAGGATACGCATTTTCCAAAGTGCCCCTCATACTCCTCAACAAAACAGTTGAGCAGAACGATTCATGCATACTGTGATGGACAAATCTGAAGCTATGTGGCATGATGCCTGCATCCCAGATAGTTGATGGGAATTCAGCATTATACATGCAACCCATATCTACAACAGAACACCGCTGCATTGCTATAACTGGTGCACTCCTTATGAGTTGCTACACAAGCAGCAGCCGGACGTAGCCCATCTTTGTGTCTTTGGAAGTGCTGCTTATGTGCATATCCCGGAAGATGTGTGGGCTAATAAAATGGCCCCTACATCCGAACTTATGGTGTATCTGGGTGTGCTGCCAGGAAATGACTCCAATTTCCTATTCCTGTGTTCCCCCAACAATGTCCTATTCACCTCTGCACACGCTATTTTTGATGAATCGCGATTCCTCTGTTGTGCGTCACACCGCACACAGACTGCTGCACCTCCTGTGCCTACTGTCACCAGTGAGTGTGAGCCTCTACAAGAGCTGCCACTGCCACCTGCAGACGATGACTATCGACCCAGTCAACCTGCTCCGTGAGTTCCTACTCCTGCTCCTGTCCCTCCTTGCACACCTTCACCTCGCCCAGCACTGCCCCCTCCTAGTGCACCTAAGAAAGGATCAAGGGGAGCACCGCCAGCGATTCCTCCTGCCCTACTGCGCCCCCAATGACAACAACGTATGCCTATCCGGCCCGACAATGTCTATGGTGAAGATACGCATCCTGTAGAGCAAGTGAAGGAGATTGAGTGCAAATCGTGCTGGGAAGACAAAGTTAGGGAACCTGGCCCATCTCAACAGAGACAGCCAGAGCCTGAGTCACTGCAAATGCCAGGCAACCTTCCTGAACACAATGCGCCACCCACTCCTACCACAGCTCCTGAATCTGACAGTGAAGCTGATGTTGAACGATTATGTCATGAAGGGGGAGCTGGATTGGCCGCATTTTTAATGTCTAAGGCAATCCCACATGTGCTAGTTTCTGCAGAAACTAAGCCTCTATGCGAATGGACTTATAGGGACATTCAGATGCTGCCAGCTGCAGCACAAGAGGAATGGAAAGCCGCTTGTCAACGCGATCCCACATGTGCTAGTTTCTGTAGAAACTAAGCCTCTATGTGAATGGACTTATAGAGACATTCAGACACTGCCAGCTACAGCACAAGAGGAATGGAAAGCCGCCTGTCGACATGAGCTAGACATACTCCGCGAGTGAAAGTCTTTGAACTGGTTGACCCCCCAAAGGGATGTAAGGTTATTGCAAACCGATGGGTCTTTGATCAGAAACCAGATAGTTGCAAACGTGCACGCTTGGTTGCAAAGGGTTTCTCTCAAACAGAGGGAATTGACTTCAACCAAATCTTCTCCCCGGTTGTAAGGTTTGAGACTGTGCAGCTCATGCTTGCACTCACTGCCTTAGAAAACTGGCATATAGAAGCACTCGATGTGAGAAGCACTTACCTTTATGGAAAGCTACACAAGGAAATCTACATGAAACAACCCAAAGGTTTTGTAGTCCCAGGGCAAGAGCATAAAGTGCTCTGTCTATGACATGCCCTGTATGGCTTTAAACAAGCTAGACTAGCCTGGTGGGAGACTTTTAATGAATCCATGAAAGATCTCGGCTTTGAATGTTTGAAGTCTGATGCTGGTATTTTCCTGTACCAGAAGAAAGGCACCCAAATAGTGGTTGCCATCATCTATGTTGACGATGCCCTGTTCTGTGGTCCTGATAAAGCCATAGTTGCAGAGGTAAAAGCTGCATTTATGCACAAGTGGGAATGCAGAGACCTAGGCCCTGCAAAGGAGTTTCTACACATGAGAATTCATTGGACTGGCAGCAAGATCATGATTGATCAGTGCGCTTGCTTAGAAAAAGTCCTCGAACGATTCAGAATGCAGAATGCTAGAGTTGCTCCCACTCCCCTTCCACAGGGGTATTATCCTCTCGACTACAATGGCCCAGTTGACCCCGAACTGCGATCTCGCTTCCAACAAGTGATCGGATCCTTATTGTACATCACATTAGGGACCAGACCGGACATAGCTTATGCTGTGACCACCCTATCTCGGCATGCTGCCAAACCATTGTCAGAGCACCTCAACAAGGCACTCTACATATGTCAATATCTACTTGGTACTCGATACTACTCCCTTGTCTTCAATGGAGCCTCTCAGGCTGGCATGATTGCATACACCGATTTTGATTGAGCATCCGATCCAAACACCTGTCGCTCTCAGACTGGCTGGTTTATTAAACTAGCAAATTGCATCTTCAGCTGGCAATTGCGCCAACAACAGCGCATTGCCTATTCTTCTACAGAAGCTGAATATGTTGCACTTTCTGATTACAGCAAACAGGTGGTATGGTTGTGTTCCTTAATGGAAGAACTAGGATACAAGTTACACCCAATACCAATTTGTGGTGATAACCAAGGTTCCATATTCATGGGATCGAACCCTGTTACTGAAAAGCATAATAAACACGTAGACATCAAATGGCACGGTGTTAGGGAGTTCATCTGTGAAGGTTTAGTAGAACTATTCTTTGTCAAAGGGGCACACAACCCTGCCGACATGTTCACTAAAAACCTTGGACATGTTAAACTTGATCAGTTCAGATCGCAACTCAGGCTAGTCTTCTATGACCAACCCATAGCACCTTGAATAAGTGCTCTCTTCGCTTATGCACCTTAGATAGGCAGCTAAGTGAGGGGGAGTGTTGATTGAGCACCATGTAGTAGCTCTCAATGCTACTTATTACTTACTAGTTGTAGTGTAGCTTACCTTATTAGGAAATAGTCACATGGTCTATGTAGTATATAAGTTGGAACTCAGTCATCTGAGTTCGAATAGCATCTTGTGTTCTTACCACAACCATCTCCTTAAGCTAACCTCTTAAACCTTGGTGAATGTCAGGTATTCCTCTACCTTACCACCTGTATGCTTTCAACAATTGTCACTTTCAGGGCCACAGTCTGCATCATTGTTGGATTGAGATTAATTATAATTCAAGTCCATGCCCTGGTCTTTATACATCCAGTCTATCACATCTTGGTCCTCAGGAGGAAGTGCTTGAAAAACCCAATGTTATTATGCTCACTTGAGAGAGCAAGTAAACAAACTTACCCTGGAGTTCTGCAACATGCTACTCATGGATGGCTTGGAGGTGTTCTGCCTGCCTTCATGCACATAGTATCCTTATCTGCCTAAGGCCTTGTTATGATTCCTTGCTGGTAATAATGATGGGATCAATGAGGAGTATCTAGCTCAATATGAATAAGCAGCAAGAAGGGTTGATAGATATGACAGTGCCTTTGACAGATGGTATAACTGGCAAAGGAAGTGAAGGTAGCCTTTCACTGTGTCTCTCAGGCAGTTCAGACATAGGGAACTAGGTAAGAAACAGGTGAATAGAACTAAGGAAAGTACAGGAGGGGATGCAGATACTTATAGGTAAATACAAGGGTTTAAGGTAGGCTCCTGTACTATAGGGCCAGTGTGGGAGATAACTAAATAAGAGTTCATGAGGTTACCATGAGATATGACATACATATGTGTCTTATTTTGCTTAGCTGACTACCACAACTTCTAAAAGTTCATTCAAAAACCTGTTTTGGAGCCTCCCTTGTGTTAAAATGTAGTGTAGTCAAGATTTTCAATGTTATAGAACAGTGGATGATAATATTGTACACAATATATACTTTGACGAGCTGAATAAGACATATAAGACAGATTAAGCACTGTGTGAATTTACTGATGCACCATGCTGAATAAGGCATTCTCATTGGGAGCTATAGGTGGGTGTTCGATACGTGCTGACAGTGCAACACACGAGGCGACTATTCACAACGATGTCTGCCAGTGCTGTCGACTTGGACACGGACCGTGCGATCCAAGACTCGAGAGATTATTCGAGGACTGTTGTTTGATGAGGTGACCACCTTGATGATCGCGTACGTGTCGAGAGAGAGGGCCAGGGAGAGACGCATTGTTGCTGATTTGTTGACGAACGCATAGACACCGGTTGAACACGATCATTCAGTCGACGAGGGTGTTGGTTCTCGATCATGGACAAGTGGCCGAGTTTGATGCATTGGGTGTTGTTGACAGATAGGACGAATTGATTTCATGGGACGGCGATGGAGGTGGGGTTGGTTAGGGATCATCGGGGAACGGGGAGAGAAGAACTCGGAGAGAGAGGAAACTGAAGGGACAATGGAGGGAACAGACTACGCTTGTAGCTGGAATGGACTTGGACAGGAGGTTTACCAACTTATAAAGTTTGTTTTCGTGAAACATGTTGAAGATACGCATGATCACTGAAGATTAGATTCCCGTCACTTTCCGCCCCTCGTACGACCGACAAACATCTCTGCACATCTCATCGTGGCCTGCACGCCCTTTGCGATCATGACGAATAGTATGATTTACTTACCGCAGAGGCTACTAGTAAAGGCCTATTCAAACGGGCACATATCACACGCGAGTTTGTCTCGTCTCCGTGTTTCATAATGTCTTCGGGTCATCTTGAAATCCAAGTCGGCATACGTGATTCAGGGCGTGACAATCGGCGGTATGCATGTTCGAGTCCAGTCGGGGAACACCCTCAAGACGTTGCCATCTTCCCAAGTGTGGAGTGGGGGGTCAGAGAGCCACGAGACACTCTACACACCAAGGAGGTGAAGCTGTTGTTATCGGATCATCTCAGTGCTTGGATGTGACAGGTACTTGGGACGCTCGAGCTGCTCTTCACAGCCTCCCTCAATGAAATGCGACATTTCTCTCACCGCCCCATGGCACCATTTTGAGTAGAATCCATCCTTAAGTCCATAGTTTCATTTGTCACAGGGATTATTGATTTGACCTTTCCTGTCCTGATGTCTCCGACTTGGCTCCTCGCATCACAGTACATATCTCCCCCTGGTCTGCTCACGCTCGTGATGCGGCATTCGAAATAGAGATACACACTTGTTTGGTTGCACCAGTTGGTCGCTGCCCTCAACTTTCAGTTCGCCATCACCACGTCGTTTGTTGTTTCCCTCAAGGATCGTGTCACTGCAGTTGAAGGCACATTCGTCCATGGCCAAGTAACCGAAACACTCAAGCACCAAGTGAGTGAGCTTTGCGAACGAGTAACATCCCCACAAGATCATATTATCCCTCTAGAAATCTCACAGCGCGCAGAAACGGGATCATACAAGAAAATGTTCCAAGAATTCACTACCAAGATTGACAACATGAAGATCGGCGACGACAAGACGAGTTCCGAGGATGCCCTCGAGGACTTTCGCCAGTTCTTCTTGTCATCGTTGATCCTCATGTTGTCAGTCTTGGCGGTGAGTTCCTGGGACGTCTCCTTGCATGATTCCACACTTGCATGCCATGAGATCTCTGGAGACAGAATACGCTCTTGTTGCGATGTTACTGGTTCGCAAAGCCCGCTGACTTGGCGCATGAGCATTTCAGTTTCTTGGCCATGGTCGAATATGCCTTTGACTGCGGTGACACGATCCTTGAGTGAGACAACAAACGACGCGATGACAGAGGACTGAAAGTTGAGGGCAGTGACCAACCGGTGCAACCAAACAAGTGCGGATTTCCGGATCGGTTGTACCATCGGAATGACATGTAGCCTAGTGTAGGTGCACCGCCGTTGCAGCCGCGGCGCCTGGTGGGTAGGAGACGGTCAGGATATGCCAGTCTGCGTCGCATGGCATCTTGAGACTGCCAAGGTGGCACTCGCGATTATGGACAAGACCGCGTGCTGGTGAGCAGTACCCACCGGCGAAGAAAATGGCAGTAAGAGACCTAGCGCAGGAAAGAGAGAACATGCAGGAAGGAACAAGAGAAGGAACTGGGGACGATGGATGCAATGGCTGGCCTTATATATGCTGGGGATGTCAGCCGCTCTTGATGTGCACGACGTCATAATTGAGCCAAATCAGCCACCGGTACCGGGCCGCGCTGAACTTGGCATCTTCATTGAAATCCAGTTCCATTTCGCAGGGTTTCACATTATTACTCGTCTGGAGAACTTCAAGAGAGTTCAAGAACGACCTACTAGGCGGTCGGCGAGTGAATGGCGAGGTCGTGAGTCTAGTACTAGGGGATCACTACGTGATCAGCGACCTCGTACTTGATGATTGATGGTGCGCGCACGCGGGTATTAGTATTCGTCGACATTCGGGTGGTATTTCAAAGCGGGAAGCACTCAGGCTCCCGGACGTTGCCGTTTTCGGTGAACGATCCAAACATCGTTGCAGGATGCGAGCTGGAATCGCCTTCCGCTCACTGGTCGGTGAGACTCCGTTGCCATCTCGCAAGAAGTTCATGCATTCAACCATTCAAATATTCGGATACCGAAATGGCTTGAAAGTTAGTGGTGGGCTCTGTCATGTGCGTCGCTTTCTCTGTAGATAGCAGGACCATCGTGTTGGATTCAATCAGATGCAGTGACAATCCGAGTCTGGTACGCTCAACTTGGGTTGCAGGCTGGCGGACTCCTTCTCGAGGGCTTCTCCCAGACGAGACCTGGTCTGCTCCAGGATCGTCGGATAGCACCCCTCATCCATAACTTGAAGTTGGGAGGGATGTACCAACCCGATCAACTTGATCGCGACTTCGCATAACGGCGAGTATATCATCTTGGATTCATCCGACAGTACGATTTTGATATGGGACGCCCTGCCAGTGACATGGTTACAAGCTGGCGATCCAATCAATGCGACCATGTAAAGTTCAGTCAACCTGGTTGCCTTCTCCGCGATGGCAAATTCGTTGTGTCGGGTTCAGATGATTCCATCATTTGACTATGGGATGTGAGAACCGGTACATAAATGGGGACGTGTGAAGGACACATTGTCAGTGCCACTTCTTCGCACTTTCTGTCGATTCCAAGTACATCGTGTCGGGGTCAGCTGAGAGTCGCACTGCCCACATGTAGGACGCTATGACGCACTCGCAGCTCGAAAATTCGCCTCAAAGCACCTGGAAAAGTGAGTTCAGTAGCTATCTCCTTCGATGGTCATCGTGTCGAATTCCTGGGACCCCTCGATCTGAACGGGGGGATACAAATTTAAGCCGGAAGCTTGGCAGGCAGACCAGCTCAGTCTTGTCGGTCGTGTTATCCCCGCCACGAAGCAAATCATTTCGGATGTATTTGATGCTACACTCGAGGTGTATTATGCGGTCAGCAAGTTGGTAGTAAGCCGCTCAAAGGACACACACCTCCGCGGTCGTTTCAATTGCTCGACCATTGGGCCAAACGAGAACCGCTACGGGCTCATCGGAAAAGACAGTCCGGATTTGGACCACGGATAACTAGGACAGAAGCTGGCGGTCTTCTTAGAGGGTACAGCAGCCAGGTCAAACCTGTCGCTTCTCTGGCGGTGGAAAGTGGGTCGTGGCAGGATCGGATGGCAGCACTATCTGCGTACGGGATGTCACAAGCTCGCAGACTAGCAGCATCCTTGAGGAGCACACGGACGCTGTCAACTCCGTCGTATTCTCGCTTGATGGCAAGCACTTTGTCTCGGGTTCACCTAGCAAGACTATCATGACGCACAGAGGGCATGAGGTTCGTCGGACAACACCGTCCGACTGTGGAACACGCAAACACACACGCACGCCCACACGCTCGAGGGGGCATGCCAACACTAGCTCAGTTGTGTTTTCGCTTGACGCGAGGCACACTATGTCGCACTCAAACGATCGCAGTGTTCCTGTGTGGGATGCCAAGATGAGGTCTCAGCTCGGCGGTCCTCGGGTCGGGCATACCTCCGAGTTCAATCTACCCTGCTGAACGCCGAGTGGATAGCGATGATGTTACCATTCGTATGTGCACTCAGATCCAATATAGGGAAAGATGATTGGAACATTCAGCGACGCCGACTTTCTCCATTTGTTCATCACGTCTTGCACGATCTGTCTTCTGTATGTGGTAAGACAGACAGTCCAAAGACAGACCCTATCTGAGTAGGAGCGGGCGGGCGGGTCGAGTTCGCCGGCGCACATGTTGGGTCAAATGACTCGTCCCTAGTTATTTGTGTTGTGTTGCATTCTTGGTTGCCTTTACTCGATTGCACTGTGTGCTACTATGCTTCACAAGATAGAGGTGTACTCTTGTCGCCTCTCAATGGATTTTGCGTGTGGTTTTTGTAAGTGTAGGTACCGTAAACTACATCAATCGTTGGCGACAACATGGTACCACTTCTGAATGGATCATCCGGGTGGCCAGACTACCCAAACTGGAGCTTCATCATAAATATACTTGTTGTTCCCGAAGTTGTCCGTGCCACGTGCATGATCCGGGAATGTGCCACACGACGAATAGCCTCATCATGATTGTCACGGTCAACGCTAATTCTTCATCCGTCGATGATCGTGTGAGTCGAAGCTGCACGCATCGTGAACGCGCAGACGTGATGATATTCCAGGTGTCCCAAGTATGTATGTATCCCCAGCACGTTTGCTGGCTCGAGACGAACCTGCACATTCGTGCACGAAGGAAGTTCGGAGACGATGTCCCCGTCAGAATCACCGCCCCTTCGTTTGACTGTCTTCCGATCCATGATACCAAGTCCGAGTCGCGGGGCTGTTTGACTGATGCATTATCAACCGGGACTTGAATCTGAGACTACTATGTTCGATGGCCAAAGACTCGCGCTCGATTTCGACCGGGTCATCAGATTTGCAGACTGGAAGTAAGGAAGAGTCAGAATCGTTGAGTACATACATTTGCAGCGGGTCACTTACCACGATATTGGGTTATGGTGTAAATATTTCGGCCCGGAGGGTTATCACTTATCAGGCAGAGTCCAGCCTGAGAGATCGTGGTTGGTTGACTCCGACCTGTCAAATCACGCCATAAGAAGGAATGAGTTTTCCGGCGTCACTACGCTTGAAGACTTGCGAAAGACACCAAGCGACGACCGTGAGTTCGTTGCTCTTGTCAAATTGTCTGTGACGAGCCGGGATTACTCGAGTGGGAGTCATGGGATCCGGCGGCCGACCTCCGAGTCTCCTCGGTGACGATCATCCGATCCAAATGGCATTTCACCTATCCAATCCGGTGGGCTAAATGTGTATAGCAGGACCGTTTGACCAGCTCCATTGAACGGTGGTGGTCCGGGGAAGAAGAGGGCCAATAGGCGAGACAGACACAAGTGCTGCAGGAACTTCGGCCCGCACATCCGACCTCGCACTACCACGGTGCTCATAAGTGAGTACTTTCATCATCGCGACCCTAAAATGTGGGGATAAGTCCAGCTCATTCATTGGTGATCAATCAGAATGCATTGAATACGATATGTAAGTATGCTATGGCACACGATGTTCAATTATACTCCGAGCCCTTCCGAGTCTCCGACACATCCCGGACAACCCATGGCCAGTAAGTTTATGAGCTACGTATATCAACATTCTCCGGCTGGTTTAAACGTTAGAATATAACTTTTAGCAATTTATGGTATACCTGCCATCACCTCCTTCGTGAATGGGGTGTCTCTACGCATCATGACAGCTGGATAGCTTGCTCTCATTCATAATACACCTACAACGGACGTTAGATATCGAAACTAATGTACTCTTTAGCGCCGAGGAGCCATGGGTCAATTGGTCATGAACATGGACGAGATGATGCGGCGTTCCCAGGTTGGGAGGGAACAGACACTGTTTGGGTTGGGCTTGTATGTGCAATTGGTCCCAAACTCGTTTAGATAGTGGCAATTGGACACGAACATCGGACTGTCGTCTCCCTCCCCTTCAGCATTGATGATTCATACATACGAAATGCCTTGTCGATCGATAAAACGATTCCCGCGAGTAAATCTGAGTATCCTTGTCCCCGTTCGGTGTTTGATTTGTCATCCTCGCAAGGGTGTTGTGAAAGTTTCCACAGGCGTTGTCAAGTCCTTCAGAGTTTCTGGCAACCAAACCATGTGAATTTCAAAGTGGCTCTCGTCTCATAGGGCCGGCTCTGGCATCCAGGGTGGCTCGGATGCAGATATGGCTGATCAGCCATTGGAAAATTTAATAACATACTTATCTTCCACTTGGAGCAAGCCGGGAGGGCGGAGATCAGGAACTATATTCCTGTGCGAATGCCGTGACGGTACGCCATGCCCATGGACTTCTGCCATGGACCTGCCATATGCTTGATGGGCATGACGTGTTGTGGCAGACTTGACGGGGTAAGGTTACTCACTGCGCATCAATGATAGTACGATGAACGACCTTGTCTTGCTCCGAGTTGTGGCGGTCATGTTGGCGAGAGCTGCGGATAACTGCGTAGGATGATTGTTTCACCGGAGCCGATTTGTGGATAGTGTTTAGCAAAGAAACTATACCAAGTTTGACGCCAACGGGATAGATGAGATGATGGTCTATGATTGATGGTTGATGATTCTGGTGAGGAAGCAAGACTTGGACAAATTGGTTTTCCCACGCCTAGTTCAGAATCATTGCACGACTTCAAGTTGGTCGTTCTCAGACTCCGTGGCTGTCTGTGCTCCAGGTGTCTCCTTCCCGTCGTATCTTCCCACATCCACTGAATCCGAGGTGCAACGGTGAAGGCGGCCGTTTTCCACGAGATATGTGGAGTGGGGCTTTTGAAGGACGGATCCGAGGGATCGGAAGGAGCCGCCTTCTCGTGCTTCTAGATGAGTTACGGATGCGCACTCTCTAAGTACTACTTGCTCTCCGCTCCAGAAATTTTCAGAGCTTCTTGGGCTTCTGTGTATCGTGTCCTCAGGAGCGTTCGGTCCAATACACTTGGGACGACTCTCGGGGATACTATGCTCACATCCTGCGAGTGAAGAGTCAACTAGTCGACTAAAGCGGCTATTCCCGGTGTCGAACGACCGGGACCAATCCATTGAATAAGCATCGGGAAAGAAACTTGATGCCATCGTCATGCAAGCATTTGGAGATCTGAGAGATCTGACACGGTTTGCCAGTGGGAGACACAAAGGGGACGCAACAAGGGTCACCGACTACAACATTGTACGCACTTTGCAGAAAGGACCCGACGCTTACACGCCCGCCGACGTCACGGAGCCTGGTCCCTGTGCCACCTGAAGCCATGGGGATTAAGGTTATGATGAGGTTTGGTTTCATGTTTCAAGAAATCCTCATACTACTGAAAGTGCACCCATAGTGCATCTTTCCTCACACGAACAGCGGCACCAAGTCGCACTCCCACCCTCCACGAGATCGCGAAGCGATTCTTTTGCCCGCCCTGCGCCGATCGTGTTTCAACATTATTAAACGTGGTGGGATTGAATCGGCCAATGCCATGTCCCCTCGAGACGTGATCCCAGAGATCTCTGAAACGACAAGGTGAGATCTCCCGCGAGATACCGCGCGTAAAAAGTATGTAAGATGCTAGACTTTAATGTCGTTGGCGTCAAGCTGAATTTTTAGCAGGGGATACCTAATAAGATAACCCTGAGGAAGAAGGCAAGTATTATGGAACTGAGGATCGGATCTAATGGGGTAACGGAAGGCTGCCTCATGTGAGACGGATGAAAGCTTTCCAGTAACGGAAGCTTGGTTACCATTACGTAACTTGATGTAACTCGCCAGACCGTGTCACGCCCTCGCCCATCTCGCTCAAATAAGTAGCCCTCTATGGCTCAAGATATCCATCCCCCCCTCCTCGCCCCCCTCCTTTCCCTCTCCCCCCTTCCATCCCACCAATGGGTGCCTTGGACAGCACGTACGTTCCATTTCCTAATCCTCTGCACCCGTCGTTGATCATATATCCCAGTTTCGGCGCTTACCTGATCGGGGTCGTCATCTCAGCAACGTGAGTTTATGACACATCGCTCCTACCGATAATACTTGATACCCTTTCTACAGTTTATATGGAGGTCGGTGGTGTGAAAACATGCTTTCATTTCCACCTTATTAAATCTAGCATTCCCTAGTCACATGCATACAGGCATGGTACTACTATAGCCGCTACACTTCGGACCCGTGGCATATCAAGACTCTTGTCGGTTCACCTCCATCTTCTCTTTTGCCTCCATTCCAATCCCGCATTACAGGTCGCTGCCGTCTTCTTGTCAGACACTGTACACCAAGCATTGATCTCCCACTCGGGCAAGTACACTCAACTGCCACCGGTACATGTGTATTTACTCTTCTTTAGCCTATACTTATCTCGTTTCCGACTTTGGATCGCTCGAAGGGCTGACAAAGATTGTCTGGTGAGTATGTCCCCCGTTCAAAATAAATCTTGTACTCACTCCCCACCAGGAGTCTAATTGTAAGCACTCGTTCTCTCTACCAAACTTCGTTGACCTGTTTCCTTAATCCAGGTCGAGGTCCTTTTTAATGTATGCCACTTGCTCTGCTTCTCTGCTCTTCCTTGGCTCACCGTCGATTCAAGGGATTCACTGCACTTCTTGTCCAGTCCTTCTTGGCGATGCGGGTTTACAGGCGTGCGTATCTATCATTTGTCACTGGGCCCCACCACTGAACCCCCTCACAGTCAGCAATAAGAGCTTGATTGCCACTGGCTCCGTGGTAAGTTGGGCAGTTCGCAATACGCGACGTGATTTTTTATTTTCCTTCTCCTAGATGACATTGGTCATTGGCGAATTCGGTGAGTTGCGTGCTTCCGGGTTGAGTCTTCCCGCACTGAGACTGCTATGTCGACAGTTTTGATTCTAAGTGGGTCTCAGAGATAATTTTGCCATTGATCAGCATTGACAACTGCGCCCCTGCCTAGTCTACTCTGCCAAGGCGTAAGCTATGGTTTCATATGCTGTTTCATTGGAGTTTTGATCATGCCTGCTTAGTATTCCCTTCCAAACGTTCGCGCAGCTGTCCACCCTCAAGGTAACATGATAAATCAGTCCCGTGAATAGCCAGCTGATGACATACAGGACCTTTCAATGTCTGTCAATGCCGTCGCTGCAGTAGGGGACGTCCTTATCGCTGCGCTCCTCTGCACTCTATTGCAGAGATCACGAACTGGCTTCCGGAGGTGATTATTTCCACGCGTACACCCGCCATCCATGCTGAACATACCATCGTCAGATCTGACACAATGATCAACAAGTTGGTAAGTGTCCATGTCAATGGAGTCTATTTCGGTGGGAGACGAATATGGTCTAGATCGTGTTCAGCATCAACACTGGTCTTTTGACTAGGTGAGTTTTCTGATCCGGTGGCGTAACATACTGCTGATGGTGGTGAGATAGTATCTGTGCCGTCGCCTCACTCATTTCCGTAAGCATTGTCGCGTAGCTGATTACCCAATAGCTGACGATCCTGTGATAGATTTCTGTGTGGCCCAACACGTTTATCTACATTGCATTTTACTTCTGCCTTGGCAGGTGTACGTGTTTTTTTGACCTCTACGTCGACTCTTGGTTGACGTCGTGCTCTTCAGTGTACTGCAATTCTCTTCTTGCAACCCTGAATGCTCGCAATGGACTAAGGGACGGATCCCGCAGCGACGAAATGTCACTTTCTCTTCAGGGCGTACATCAAAAGACGAACCATAGTATGGTGGCAACATCATCACGAGTAGGTTTTTCAGTCGAATAGTGAGTATGGCCCTCATCAACACATCAGCGTGCACCAAACAATATTTCCATCAAGATCGACACTACGCAAGAATACATTCGAGACGAGGTAGGCAATATTTGAAGGCACGCATTTTGCTGGACTCACGTCGCGGCTAGCAGTACTCTGCATCGACTGCTGACGTCAAGGGTCCCGAGGTTGTGTGAGTTCTTAACTTACGGGGCGATGTGGGGGCGGGCGCGGTGATGCGTTAGACTCGAATGTACCCCAATGTTGCCCAATAGTTGTTTGCTCAAGATTAAGATTCTCCATTGACACTCCAACGCTCTTTTTTTTGCTCCCATCGTTCATGTTACATACCTTTTTCCCCTTCCCGCTTTCTTTTTGGTTGATAATGACTACCATTGTAGTATACTTGCCTTCCGTGGCTGGAGCTGGAGTCGGTCGCGATTTTGGAGTAATCAATTCGTAGAACTTTTTTTGTACATAAAACAACCAAAGATAGCATTGCCGAAATCCCATGAAACACGGCACTAAGCACTTCAAATTAGGTTGCTTGAGATTGAACGCAATCAGACAATGTTTCTTCATTTACCATTGGACTTGTCGCTTAACGGTTGGTGCCTGGTACTCGTTTGACACGCGGGGACGTGGCACTGGCAAATGGGAGGTTCTTGATCATGAGATCAAGGGTCCGTGACAGGTGGCTTGGACGTCGGAACCCTCCGCGCGAACCGAACCGCGAACCGAAACGTGGCGGGCGCTCCACCGCCGTGCTTCTCGGCAGTACTGCCAGTGCGATGGAGCGTTAGAAGTCGTTCACGCACATGGGCGGTGGTGCGGCGACTTGCCTGGGATGGATGGCGTGTGTGCCATTGTGCCATCATCATCCCGTGGCATCATGGCATCATCATGGGCGTAAGCACCATGGCCGCATTCGAATGGCGTCATGGACCCACCATGATGGGCATCGTGGCCGGAATGAATGAATGAATGAATGGAAAAACGAAGTCTTTCTGCTCATTGACGGCACGGCGCCGCATGGACAGAGCGACCCCTTCCGAGGTATGGCCACTTGGCGCTTGATCAAAGACATGCCATTTCGATAAATGGAGATCTCTGGTATGGTGCCATGGTGTAAGCGGCACTTGGTGCTATACCATAATTCTTCATAGTTTGTCCACGGTACGGGTAAGTGGTCGGAGACAGTATGGATTTGCAACTTTGTTGGAAGAAAGTATAATAGGATCAAACACCGCGGTTGGATGATTCGTTCAAGCCAACGACTACTAATTGACTCAGAGGGTCCTACTAGTATAGTGTGGTACATGATCGGTGGCATTATGCGCCGTACTACTTGGCGTACTAGAGTAGCGACTTTACCTGAAAGAGCACCATCGGATCATGATGGCTGTTTGTCGAGACTCGGATGACGGTCGGATGATTCATTCAAGCTAACGACGACATTAAGGGGTCCTACTAGTGCAATGTAACAATGTAGAAAATGTAGATAGTCTAGATCTTTGTCAGGGTTGAGTTGAAAACATTATGGTGATGAATCGCTTATCGCAATACCAGGTACTACTATAATATAAGTGTCCACGCGGTCTGTCGGAATGAGTCGGATGAATCGTTCAAGCCAAACGACAATGTATTGAAGGGTCGTATCTTATATTGAACGGTAAGCAATAACCGCTGCGCAGCGGAACTATGTACGAGAGATCTGACCCTTTGCATGTGGCGGGAGTTGCGCGATCTGGGGGAGCATCATGATGGGATGCCATCACATAACTTTTGCCAAGGTTCGTTATCAGAGCGTCGATGCTTAACTCTGAAACTTCATGGTGAGTACGTGTAGAGTCTCAAGATCGGGACGGAGCCGCTGTACGGCCGCGACGGCGTTTCTCGTCAGATTCCGAAGTGGTCGGAGGGGCACGGTGTTATCGAGGCCCATCGATAAGCTTTATGAATGTGATTTTTGCTATCTCCGTCGGGAATGGTCCACAGGATGGCTGATACGTTGGCGCACCCGGCCATGGAACTGTGACTAGTAAGATGGAAGTCGTACAGCCTCGTCGTCTGCGGGCTAGTCCTCATTGAGATCTTGCGGTGCCGTCTGGGCCTCTTCAGATTAGTACACGGGCTGCGGCATCCACTACGATCGGTTCCCTTCAGTGGTCTCCATGCAACGGGATATGAGCGCTGAATACATACAACTCTTCAGTTGCCCCAGCGGGGTCGTAGTCATGTTCATTGATCCTTATCGATAAGATGGTTGATGGACTCCAAGGGCAAGTAGGTGTCCACAGACGCTTCAAACGCGGGGTGAATTAAATCGTTTCAACCTGAACATGAAACATTTAGTAGACGCGGTGTTAATTATGTGACTCACCTCGGAGCAGCGCGGCTTTCGAGACGTCGCTACATCCTAGTGCCAATTATCGTCATCTTTTTTTTTATAGAAACTAGCTTCTTCGAGGTAATGGCACTGGTTCAAGTACTATCAATTTTCCTATCGCGTAAACGGCGCGCGCAGCCGTCGTTGTGGCGTGCAGCGATCGATTGCGGAAAGGAAGGTGGTCGATAGTAAATTCGTATCCGGATTCCGAGGACGATTCGAGATGTCATGAGTGCGTTTCACGTTATTCAAGATCTCCGACTCGATGTGCGATCGATCTGGATAGACAGCTCCTTGGGCTATGCATACGATCACTTGTTGCTGGCAGTCTCGACTTGTATTGATGAGTCACCATCTGAATCCGGGCACACGAGTTGCTTGTACATAGAATCGAGTAAGTCCGGGAGTGGACGAAACCAACCCTCCATAGCATTTGAATGTCGCAAGAGTGTGTCATTACAGTCCCCTTCAGTTTGACGGGCAGCTGTGTAGTATGCATGTAGTTCTGTCAAGCACTTGGTGCCGCGTTCCTGTAGTAAGTACCTGACTGTGGTACGTTTGACTGATCGATCGACTGAACCAAGCGATGACAATTTGGGCGTTGTTTGGCAAAGGCTTTGGATCCAAACAACCGCCGTGCGATTTTATAACAAGTTTGGGCCTGCGATGTCCCCAGATGGTCCACTTAACAAAAAGGCCAAGCTTGGCTCTCAAATACCTGTTCGATTCACATTTACAAATGCACATGACATCAAACAAGCCGTACGCACGACCCAGAATTCCAATGTGCTTTCCAAAGGTCAGTATCTAGTTTATGAACATGGTTTTGTTTCTCAATCACCTGTATAGCCCTCTTTGCTTTACGATCCAAGCTATCCTCGAAACTAGGCGAAATTGTAGCTTCACAAGATGAACGTCTCTCTTTGGCCAAACTTTGGATGGAGAGCTCACCCGTTGCTCAAGACCTCTTCGACATCTGGGGAGTAGTCGACGACGTGTGTCTTTATGTCGGGTCCTTTGTTTAACAACTAAACACTTTCCAGATGTCAATACAAGCACTCGTCATTGCGCTATTCTCTTCATTGATCTCACTGTTCTCATATCACCTCCCGGATCACTCTTACGGTGTTCCCATCATCAAAACGCTCCTTTCTTCGCAATGGTTACGAAAATTAAATTCTTGCATGAGTGGAAACCATAACGAGTCGATTCTCGTCACGCTCAAGCTATTCCACTCCATTTCGACATTCGGAAGTGGACGGGAGCGAAAATTGGTCTTCGAAGCGTTTCCTTGGGATAACAAGGTATGGTGCTGTATTGATCCACCATTTGGTGACTTATTCTAGCATAGGCTCTACCGAAATTGCTCTACATGCGCAGAAGGGGAAAGGAGAGCGAGGGTGATGACATCCTGGATCGACCTGGTAAGCACCCATTGCGACACCAGTTCAACTTGCATTCAATAAGACAGAAAAGACATTCGCACGTACTATGTCTTGTTCATCTTATCTATGGTCGACCGAGATACAGTGGCATCCATCAAGGCCGCGTTCCTAGAGCAGCGTCGCGAGGTGTTTACGAGCATATTCAAGGGCCTGGGTCAAGATCATTACATCGTTATACAAAAGGTTCTCCAGGTTTGTTGGGAGGGCGTTTGGTCAGATCCGAAAATCAAGCGAACCACGAAGCTGGGTGTGTTTAGCGAAGCGACAATCTCGCACGTGAGCGTTCCTCGTTTTCCTTGGTATTAATCAGCATGTTCTGAGCTGGTGCTAGCTTTTGAAATTGTATGATCGCGCCGCTGCCGAAAGGGGTGGTGGAGAGCACGTCCCAGCCGATATCACTCATCACTTCCTCTTGGCTATATGCACGCATCCCGGCCAAGGGATTTGTTTTAGAGACCGCGGCTGGTACCCTCGTAAGACTGACGAGGATGGAGCTGCCAACCAAGAAGACGACGTTAGTCGACAAAAGGGCGCATACGCGGGCAAGATATACAATAAGATCTTGGCCAACGTATTGCGAACTCTGAAAGTAAACGAGGATCCTCGGCAGCAAGAGCTGGCGCTCAAGATAACCACAGCCTGTCCCGAGCTCATTGCTGGGTGTGTGTACTTGTGATCCTAGGGTTAACCCAGAGCAAAATTGACGTGTCTATATAGGTATTGGTCTGCAGCTTCGCTCACTCTGGAGCCTCGCCTCTCTTCAAAATGGATTGCAAACATCTCTTTTGCAGGACAGGTCCTCTCCCAACCGGTCCCTGTCTCTTCGTTCCTCTTGTCGGGTAGCAATGAACTTTATAATCCTACGCCTCCACCACTTTCGATAATCATGTCAAATTTACTCCCTTCAGTGGGCACGAAGGCGCTATGTACAAAAGGATTACAAGCTGCTTCGACGCCGATTGTTCAGCACTGTACCGCACTCACGCTAGCTAAATGCTTGCGAAAACTCGCCGAGGTTGTACGTGTGTTCAGGATGGTGGAGACTGCCTTGGAAGAGGATGAGGAAGAAGGTCAATGGGCCCGCCGGCGAAGAGAAGTTGAAAAGGAAGCGAGGCGACGCGTACCCGAGTTTCAAGTCATCGTCGCGTTTTCCCAGCAAAATTTGGCGTCTTCAAATGCGACCAAGCACGCGCTGTTGAGCGAGAGTTCTCAGAGGCTGCTTTGGCTTTACCAAGAATGCTTACCGGATGTTGTCGCTGAAGCTAGGTTCGAGGTAGGGAAGCTGGTCTTGAACTTGGTTGAGGGATCTTTAGTCTTGCTTTCCGGAGAACACGAGGGCAGTTCGACGCAGCAGGAAGACCAACGAAAAGTAGCTTCTACGGCCCTGCAGACCGTGAAACATCTGCACGTACTCCGTCTGCTCAGTGGGAGTGACCAGTTCGGCTGGGCTGGCAAGGTTGGTAAGTAAAGTGATCCCATCGTGTCATCGTCTCAATAGCCACCGACATCCTCAGCCTCTTCTTCTCACACATATTTTTATGTTCTTTTGAAAACGTTCTGCAACAGCAGAGTGCGTGCTCTCCGTACAACGTTGAAAGAACTTTTGCGCCACGTTCTTTCCGAGAGCGTGCTATTCCCAGAGGATCCAAACGAAGTGGAGTTATGGCTTGCGGCCCTGCCCTTCCACTTCGTACACAGAGGACAAGGTGCACCCCTTACAGATGAGGTCGATGCCGTCGTAACTTTCCTAGACGATTGTGCCCAACGGTGCCTCAAGACTCCGTATCGTTATATGGAAGCCATGTCCGCCCTTGTACAATCCTCCACCCCTGATGCCCACCAAGGAGAATTGTTTGCTAGCCCCTTGCTGATGACGGTACTCGAGCAGGTTCTCGCTAAAGTGGGTGGGAGATTGGTGACGCCGTCGGATGCGCTTGCCGTCTTTACGTTCGTTCGGCGATTACTGGTCATGCTTGCAGCTAAGCAAGAGGATTCTGGGTACCATAACCTTCTTGCGATACTTGATCAACTGGATGGCAGCGTTGCTACTGGGCAACCATTCCCAGATCACCCAAGCATCGGCTTTGGTATGAGACGAGAATTGTCCATTGCGAGAGCCTGTCTTCGTCACTTCCAGGATGACACCTGTTGTCGGGCGATAGAGGGACAAAGTGACAAGACGGTTGCAACCTTCCTCGATCGCATTGAGCAAGTACCCATTCGTGAGTCACATTTCTCCATATGCATAGTAATTGCGTCTTTGCTCATTGTTTCTGTTATACAGCTTCGTCCGAGAGTGCTCGCATGACAAGTGCGTTCGAATTAGTGGATTGGCTTCGTTTAGTGGATGTCAAGCCATCTCCCGCCGACATCTCTCGCCTTGCTTCTGTTGTTCGGCGATTCTACGAGCCCGCCCTTTTGGCTCTCATCAACCACCTCCATCCTTCTGACGGTCACTTATGGGCCTCACAAGTCCTAGCGCCTTTGCCTGAATGGTAAGCGATACTCTTGTTTTCCCCTGGTTGCATGCTCGAGACTACCGCACAGGCCTCCGGTTGATGGTACGTTTGGCTGGTTATACTTCCACTGCACTCTACTCCAGTTTGAGGACCGACAAACACGCCACATCCTTTTGAATGCGCTCTACACGCACCCGGTGACTCTAATGCGTCTCGAGAACGCCATCCGCCTCATCACTCACGGTGTCGCTGTCTCATCAGGGCGCCATGACCTCACGGCTGCACTACTTTCTCTCTTATCTGATATACTGGCCAGGGCGAGAGGTTCCGTGAGCGAGAAAGATCTACAGCGACTAAAGGCGACGGTGTTCCGGCGTCATGCTATTCAGGCTCTTTGTGTATCACAGGACCTCTCAGTTCAGGTGTCTGAAGGTGTGGTCTTGCACTAGTCGGTGATTTCTGGCAATAACTCGGTTTGTAGCTATCCGGGAGTTCGTCGCAGCATCGTTCGATCCTACCGATTCTGAGGACCAGGTGTTATTGTCGTCTATCGGTTCCCATTGGGCAGAGATGATAACAAAATCGTTTTTGTCGGGTCGATTTGACAATGTGAGCGGTACTCTTTCCCTCAGGCTGAGATGAATCTAATACCCCATAAGATGAGGTATTTGCGACCTTGGGTAAAGTTCATGAGTACCGAAGAGTTACTCGCTGCGGTCGAGCTCATCCAATCCAACCTTGGAGGACAAACTACGGTGGCTTGCGACATATTAGAGGACATTCTCGGTACTCTGCAGTATAGGACGCCCCGAGGTTCCGTTCAGAAAATCTCAGCGCTAAAATTGCTGGAATTGCAGAGCTTGCTCCCTGGATCCAGTCTACTCGAGGACGTGCTCTCAGCCTCCCTCGTATCTCAGCTCCCTTTGGGGTTCGACGGACAAATTGCTTTCGCCCAAGGTCAACCGCTTTCCGCCGTTCTTTCAAAACCCGGACGACCCCACACGAGCGATGTTCGGTCCCTCCCATCCGACTTGATTTCTCAACTGCTTGAAAAGCAATCCTGGACTGACTCCGTAGCGAGTACCATTGTCGTTCTGGTGTACTCGAACCCGGCCTCTCTTCTGGCTTATGGGACTTGGCTGAACAACAAAAAGTGGACTAGGTTGGGTATACGGACGTTTGCCCCGACACTCGTAGCCTTTCTCGACTGCACTGGGTTGACGGGTAGAGATTTGTCACAAGTACGCGACGACGTTCTGCATGGCCTTTTGGATCACCTCTTCCTGGGTGAACTTCGTACTCGCTCTGGCGTTACCCGTCATCTCGAGTGTATGCACAAGATTCTGGAGCTTTCGGGCACGAGGAGAGCTCGACTGGTGTCTGCGTTGCAAGAGCGCATACAAGGTACCCCGATCATGGATTTTGCACTCGAAACAGCGTTTCTCGCTCACAAGCTTCTTGGGGTCTCCGGTTGTAATGACCTCACGATGAGTATCGTGGATCGTGTCTTGCAGTGGGCCGTCCGACACCTTTCTAGCGACGCCGCAGACTCACAGGACTCTACTATGTCCCTAGAATATCTTAGTGAGTGATATGGAATCTCCCTCCATTTACCCTTGATTTAATGGTGAAAGCAGAGCTAGTTACAACACAACAAAAGACACTCAAGGCGCATTTGGTGGAGCCATTGTTGACCACCCTGATTCAACGTCATCTCTCAGATACGAAGATGCTTGACCTCTCTGTAGTGTTGGTAAATAAAACGCCACTCAAGGTGAGCCAGAGTATATGCCTTGTTCAATCACCGTCTCTTATCGTTTCCATCGCGGCTTTATAGCCCGTTGTCGTCAACCGACTCCTTCAAAACGTCCTTCAACATCAACATTTCGTCGCGATCTGCGGGAAGCAGGGTAGCCCGTCCCAGAGAAATCATGTCACACGTTTACTCGAGGCGCTCTTTCACCTTCACCCCGCCAATACCTGTCAGTCTTCACACATCGAGCCCCTCTTTCAAATCTATGGAGGCACGATGTCACCACCCGATAGACGGCTTCTCTCCATCATGAGGTTATTCGAGATGGAAAAGCGCACGTCCCTGTCCGCATTCTTCTCCCGGTGGTCCCCGTCACCGGATCTAACGGTGTCGGATGCACTCGAAATCGTCCAGAACTTGGACCCTGTCTATATGCTTCGAACGTGTCTTGCGTTCCCTGCGTGGAGGCGGCTCGGGGAGGAGAAAGGCATGAGGGATAGCCCAACGGATGATTCGATGTATGACCCACTGGTGGTGACCGTGTTATCTGCACAGATGCTCACGGCATGTCCTCCTACTACCCCGTTGGGGTGGGTCAAGGTCTTCCGGAGCAACATTGTCAGCTTGCTCATTCGATGTCTCTCTTCGAAAGACCCAAACATGCGCGAGACGGCTCTCTGCCAGATCGCAAGTCTCTGGGAAAGTGTCGAGGTGAGTTGCGAAAAAGGTGACTCGGGTCGATGATCTATATATTCATCCGAACCCCCCTTTCGGTAGAGATCTGACATGCATGAAACGCCTCAAGTCTTGTACGTGTTGCGGCTACTCAAGAGCGTGTTGGATCCGCCCGTGAACCCGGACGACCCGCCTCGACGGCTGCCGACCTTTACGACGCTCATCTTGCTGCACGCGCTTCGAGGCATCTTTTACCCATCGAATTTCATCTACCCACGCACCGCACGTTTCCTACTTCAACGCCCCGAGCTCGACGTGTCAGACGTACCCATGTTATTCGACATGCTGTACAGCAGCTCGGATGACTGGAAGAAGGAACGAGGTTGGATGTTGAAAATGTTGGGGGATGGTATGGCGAGCACGGCCGATTGGAAGGTGTTGAAGCGGCGACATACGTGGGATTTGGTAGCCAGTCTTTTCCAGAGCTCAAAGAACGACACTGCCGTGCGCGCTGGAATCTTGGAGGTCAGTCGTTTGTTTGTTCTGACGGCTGTCGGAGTTGTCAGGCTGACAATATCTAAAATTCTGGGGGAAACAGATACTAGCAAACCTGACGTGCAATTCGCAAGCATGTGCTTCTCTCGTTCTCAAATCGTCCCTTTTATCGTGGATCGAGATGCAGGTGAGGGACAGCCCTCGCAAGGAATCGATAGCGTGGCTTCGCATATTGGAAAACATCCTCGTAGTAGCCGACATCTCCAAGCTGAGGCGCGCTACGGGAGACCAATGGTGTTCGACTCTCTGTCGATGCTTATCCTCTCTCCTACGGAGTAAAGGTAACCGTCGACCCATCATTTCGGTGTCCAGAACCGACGGCTGAGCAACACCTCCACAGACAAGGACATGGCTCTACTGCACCAATGCGCAGTGGTCGCGTTGCGGCTGAGCCTGATACCCGACATTCCCGGACGCTCCCTCCTCGGTGTCCTCTCGCGCGCTGCAGCGTACTTGCAGCACCTCGAACCTGACGTTCACCTCGATCGAGTGTCACAGCTAGTCGAACGAGACCCGCCCGCGCTTGCGCTGCCACCTCATCGCGCACAGGGACTCCAGGACGCGCCGGCGGTGGTAGATCCACTCCGGACGTGGGGTGAGATCGTGGAAGCGCTCTGGCGGGCTGGCATGTCTTTAGAGGATGATGGTGGGACGCATGTATGGGCGGTGTTGACCCGGAGGCTGGTCGTATGGAGGGCGCTCGTCGGGATGGAAGGCAGTCAAGTTGGGGAGTGGGCGAGGAGGGAGGTCGTACGTGCGCTGCATGTTGCGACAGCGGGAGAGTCGTTCGCTGCGTGATAATGATATCAAAAGACTCGGGAACCTCGACCCAGGTTCCGGAAGACTGGTGGTCGTGGATGATATATATATATATAATGCACACTTTTCGGGTGTTGCTAGCAGGGCGTATGGTGAAGTAAAGCGTATGCACACATCTGAAAGTAGTACTAGTAGTATTGCGGTGAAACGCGAAGTACATACTCTACAGGACGTGCGTACTTGGTTGAGATCAGTCCAGCTCCCAAGCTCCCCATGTTACCTTCATGCACTGTCGGCGCCATCTTCGTCGGATGATTCTTCCCGAGTTGGAGCACCTCCCCAGAGTCGGCTGAGGAGGTTGCGGACCATACGAATAGGCATCGGCTAGAGAAGTATTGAAATTCAGAAAACAGAAACCCCTGCGGCAAGACGGTGAGTTGTTATACTCACAGCGACGTCCTCGTCCTCGTCTTCGTCTTCCTCCTCGTCTTCCGTTTCGACTCTATCATCCTGATGGCCCGGTTGATCGTTCACATCGCCACCATCTTCCGCATCCAAAAACACATCAGCGTCCTCGTCCAGAAGCTCCCCAGGCATCACTCCCCGATCTGCCAACCCCGGCTGCACACCCGCATCCCCACCCCCCTCACGCATCATTTCAGCAGCCATCATCAACTCCTGCAACGCATCCTCTGGCATCTCCGCCATCATCTGCACGAACTCGACCACCCCACCCGGAACCTGTGCAGCAAGCCACGGGTTCTGGTCCAAGAAGGCGAGAATTTGCGCGCGGGTAGCAGCGTCGGGGATCAGCCGAGCTAGGGTTCTCTCTTCGGCTTGGGTGCGTCTCCGAGAACGGGTGGGGGTGAACGCAAAGGGGTCTTCGCATCCGGCGAAGAAGGCGGCATCGTATGTCGAGAGGGCGGTGTGGGGGGGGAGCGGGTCGCATGCGAGGTGTCTACCTTGGGTGATGTCAGGTGGTATGAAGGCAGTTAAAGCGCGATTTTGAGGTTGTGCATGGGTTTGTTCAAGGACGAAGACGTGACGGAAAATCGAGTATCGCAAGGCAAGGGAGGAGAAGATACGGAGGAATCGATCACGGATTGGGTGGGTACGTTGGGCAGAAAGTGTCGGCAAAAGAGAATCCACTGTTCTCGAAAGCCACGAAGCATGGCCAGAAGACTTCCAGAGTGGAGAGGAACGTTGTGCATAGAGATGAGAAAGGAGGTGGAGAATGCTTTCTTCCGGGGACAAGCCACTGAGCACTATCAGCGTGCGATCAGCTCAGAGAATTTGGGCCTACATTCTATCGGTATGAATGCGAAACGCCTTGTGACTTCGCACCTCCGTAGAAAGTGAAATCTCGCATTTATCAGCTAGAAGAGGGACTATCGACGGAAATTCGAGAATTGCTTGCCGAAGCGCTTCTGTGCTCTCCTCCTTGAAATCCTATTACAGCGATTGTTAGCACTATGGTCAGGACAAAAAAGAGAGATCATCAGTACCTCGCCGCGATCTCTCTTCTCCTTTTCTATAACTCTCAGAATCAGAGCTCTTGCATATGACCAACCAGGTAATACGCTCGGATCCATGTACTCGCCAGAATCTCTAGGAGATGTGCTTCGGTAAACTGACCACACCTCTAATAACCAATCACCCAAGCCTGCTTTGACGCAGAGATAGTCAAAGTGTAAGAAGACACCGTGGGGATCCAACAAGGGCTCAAGGGAGATGAGCAGCCGTGCATGTTCAAATGCTGTCCGGGGACAACCACGACGTTGCAGATCTCTAGACACGACGTGAGCACTTGTTCAGCAGAACGAGGACCTACAGGTTAGCTCACATAACTTGTCTGTGGATGGCAAGAAGGAATGGTCTATTCTCCACTTGATCAAAATCGAGTTTATTGTTCCCGCTCGTAAAACTGAATGCGCCGAGGAAGGCACGCTCATAGGCATACAGGGCTCGCGACACGTAGTCCACTGCCTGACTGTACTCTGAAGAAGTGGATGAGTATGAACAGAAATACAAATATCCAATTTGACGGACCTTCACGATGACGATAGACTTCTGCAAGTTGGAGTAGCGTATCTGCATGCCAAGGCATTCTCTGTAAGACCTTCCACAGTGTTTCGGGGTCTACATCAGACACTATTATGAGGGCTAATCGACCGCGGAGCATATATGCACCCACCCCCAGTCATGACGGCCTGCATGAACGTCTTCGTGACGCCCTTGTAACGCTTGCTGTATTCCACTGTCCACCACTTTCCCGGGCTTGCCGGACCCTTGTTCACTTTCCTAGATGTCTCCTCGTTTGTGAGTGGTCGGACAGACAAACCCTCCCGCTGCTTGATCATACCCCAGGACGGCTGTGGGCGTGTAAGTTGAGAACGCTGTGTCTGTGGTTGTATCCCACGACGTCTTTTCCCGGGGGAAGACGTAGATGTAGCGGCCTGGGCAGCTGACACAGCTTTGGAACCAAAGAACTTCTTGAGCTCAGACTCTGCGTCAAGGTGAGAGACGGAAACTGAAAAAAGGGCAGAAAGTTTCGTCGTCCGTGCGTCTGTGGATGTATTCTGCGCAGATTGTTGAAGGTCTGGATACCTGAAATTTTATACATGAGACGATCGAGAGAAAGACCAAGGCTGACACAACGCACTTGATTGAAAGCTCCTCGAGGGCCTTGTCCAAGTCGTCTTTCTCATCTTTCTTCTTGCCTTTTGCTTTTGCCTTTTTCGAAAGAGGTTTGGATGGTGAAGCTGCCTGGGTTGGTGTGCCAGCGGGTTTCCCAGAAGGTGGACCCTCCTCCTCGTGGACCGGGGCACCTACTTTTTTCTTTCTCTTCTTCGTCTGCATACCTGAGAAATGAGATCCAACAACCACACGATGATTTAGTTTCACACCTTGCGAGACTTGGCAAGTTTTGCGGTATCTTCAAGTTCATCCTCGCTCCCAGCTTCATCTAATTCGTCCTCTGGCGAGAAAAGCTGGTTTCATCGTCATGATACCCACCCATCAACCTGTCGAGTGAGACTTACCGCTGCGAAACCGGTCTTTGCAGGTACCACCGACTCTTCTTCACTGGATCTGTGCAGATCAGTCGTTGAAGGTGCATCATGATGTGGTGGTGTGCTGCTAGCGAGAGCGAGGAGTTCTTCTTGCTCTCGTTGTTGACGTTTGCTCAATCGTGGTGCCATTTTTGCGACACTTATTGGGTCATTCAGTGACGGTGTTGTCAATGCTCAGCGTCAGCGTCACTTTGGATGTGCACTAAGACGACTCGGAACTTGTTCCACTGCCATTTATGTGTACTACTTTTCCAAGTACGCTGGATCAGAATATTGACCGTCTTCTCACCACGGTCGTGCGAGCCCGTCAAGGCCCGGTCTCGCCGTTGCACAGGTTCATATTTAAGCAACTTAGGCCTGCCAGCAGACTTGAAATAGCCGCTTCGTTCATGCTTCCGAGTATGATACTCCCGAACGTGAGGATTGGTGTCTCCTTCCGCGTTTTCGACGTGGTCGCAGTCTCTTTCTTCACCTGGACGCTCATTCGTTTGGTCCGGACTGCGCGTCGTCGTGCCCGAACAACACGTCTCAACGGGCCTCTTTCAAAGAGCCTCATCTTTGGCTTCCCTGAGTTCTTCACCACTCCCGATAGTCCAGAAATCTACGAAGCTTGGGCTGAAGAGTATGGAGCCGTATACCAAGTACCCTCGGTCCTAGGAACTACGCGCATAATGTTGTGTGATCCGAAAGCGATCGCTCACTTTTATGCCAAGGAGACTACAACTTATGTACTGACCCCACTCGGGAGGTTTCTGACTAGTATGGTGGTGCGTTTTCAGAAAGTCGCCGTCCAGTGGTATCTCACCATTTTGCGGCAGGTTGGGAGAGATAGTTTGTTGACGACACGTGGAGACGTACACAAACGGTCCGTGTGTTCTGTATATGACCTAACCTAGACGATCGTTGACCCTTTGCATAGTCTGCGAAAGTCCCTGACCCCCGCATTCAGCATTGCGGCAATTCGGAAGCTATTGCCGATCTTCTATGACTCTGCGTACAAGGTAGGTTTCTTGTCACATTCATGGGTAACGATGTTTAAAATAGATCGATGCAGACCAAGGTTGTCTGGGATGACCTTCTTCAGGACAGTCCCGATGGTGCGGTCATCGAAGTTCAGGAATGGTACGTAACATATTGTTGATTTGAATACAAACCCCATCCGACAACGTACATATGATAAGGATGAGCCATATCTCGTACGTCCATCCCTGATGTAAAGACATAGCCTCTGAACCAACTTACAGTCTCGACACAATCGGCATCGCCGGGTTCTCACATGACTTTGCGTCTCTTAAAGGTGAAAGATCTGTTGTCGCCACTGCCTTCGAGGAAATGAACAACACTAAGCCGTCTCCCATCTTCAACTATCTTTTTGTTTTTGCCCAACTGTTCCCTGGGATCTTAAATCTACCGAATCCTCGAACAAATTTGTCAAAGATGCTGAATGATAGTATGGGTGCAATCTCCGCCCAGCTTTTCGCAAAGACAAAGAAAGAGAAGGAAGAGGGTTTAGTCGAAGGAGAACAGGACAAGTCCATCATTGGCACTTTGAGTGAGTGTGTTGGATGATAGCTTCATGGTTCGAGTGACCGAGTGCGCTAGTCAAGGCGGAGAGCACTGATTCTAGACTTCACATGACCCTAGAGGAGGTAGTTACACAGGTAAGTCAGGAGGATGGGCACAAGAGAACAAATAATCAACATGTGTTGTACAGATGAAGGTTCTCCTTTTTGCTGGCTACGACACAACATCAAGTAAGTATCAACCCTTTCCCCTCTGTATTTGCTTTAACATTCCTTTTAGTCAGTCTGACCGTACGTACATATCGTAACGGTCTTTTTTTCCTCAAATTTAAATAATTTTTTTATCCAGTGGGCACTCATCGAATTGTGCAGAGATCAAGATGCTCAGAATGAATTGCGCGAGGAGCTTTCCCAGATTGACGGGGATCCAACATGGGAACAACTAACGAACGGACTTCCGTACCTCGATGCGGTAGTGCAAGAAACATTGCGCTTGCATGCCCTACTCGGAGAAACGTCACGCGTAGTATGTTTCCACCATCATTACCAAGTAAACACCCTCACCCCTTTTCCACGAGTAGGCCGCAGAGGACGATATAATTCCCCTAGGTTATCCCATTGTCACGCCGTTCTCGCCAACCCCGGTCACCCACCTGTCGATTCCTCGTGGGACGGTCGTGACGACTCCCGTTGCATGTATCAACCGTTCCAAAGCTCTATGGGGACCTGATGCAAAACAATTCAAACCATCACGCTGGATTCGTGAAGACGGCATTCCACCGCAGGCGAAGGAAATTCAAGGGCACAAACATCTGTTAACGTTCGCCGACGGGCCCAGGATGTGCTTGGGGAAGGGATTTGCTGTTGCTGAATTCAAGGTGCGTCTACCTGACATGCTGATCGAAGTTGAACCAGCTCGGAAACCAGGCTGTTCTTTTTGTCCTCGTCCGGCACTTCAAGTTCGAGTTCCGCGATGGTCCTCAAACAGAGTTGGATATCGCTGGCGGGATTTTACCGCGGCCAAAGATTCTAGGTGAAAGGGGATCTAGTGTACCTTTATGGGTCAGGAGAGTCGCGTAGCGGTCTGGAATGCGCGAAATTTTTGTTTTTCGCTGTGTTACAAAAAGGTAGGGCAAGTACTACATTTAATGTTGTAATCGTACATACACCACTCACACAATAACACGAAAATTATCCTAATTCAAGGTCGAGGAGGTGGACTAACATGTTTGCTGGTAACCCAAACGGGAAAATAAGTAGTCTCCCGCCGCAGCCTCAGGAGGCAGCCCGTAGAAAGGAAGACAGTCATGACCTACATACTGTTCCCTGCATGACCAGGAACATATAAGTGATAGTTTGCAGCCGCTAGTGATGGTACCAAAATCCGCGTGCCAGGACGCAGCTTCAGATTGAAGGTTAGTACGGAAAACAATGTTAAACACACCTTTTTTTTTTCAAGAGGCACAACGGTAACGGGCAGCTGCACACCAAGCTACAACGGCACTAGAGCGCAGGAGGTATTCACTGGAGCCGGCATCCTAACCGGCCCGGTATGTAGAGGACCTATTGCGGGAGAACTCTAACTCCGCGGGTGCAGGCGAACGACCCGGAACTCGCCGTACCCCTAAGTAATTTGACTATCTGCGAAGTGAAGATACCGCCGCGGGGAAGGTCTCCAATTTGCACCCAAAAGACATACCACCGAGGTGTTTTGCAAACGAGGCTTGATAGTGGGGCCGTCCGCAGCGTTCGCAAGATGAGATCGACCGTCACGTTCGAAACTTGAAGGTTCTAGTTTGGGGAGATCAATCCGCAGCGCTAGCGCTTTACGGAAGGAAAGAAACGGCCCGGGGTAGTTGGGCGCCCATAAGTTAATACTATGCTCGACCGCTACCCGCAACGAGCAAGCCCTCGGCTTTTTGAGTACCGCTCAGTATAAAACACCGATAGTCACACATACACCTACTGGTTATGGCACTGGCCTAGCTCTGCGGAACGCACCGCGGACCCCATCCCCGTGAAAACCGCGAAAATCTATGCCTCATGGGCACGGGTGCGGTGTCGGCGCGCATTCAAAGACATGCGAGAACGTCATTGTATGTCATTACCCGTTTCCAGCGAGTGTAATATACCCCACGGGAACTTTACATTGCGCATGGAACGTGACTCCAGAAGTACGCTGTGTCCGAAAACAGGGTGAACATACTTGCGACCAAAAAGTCCCTTTTTTATACCATTACTGATTTATTCGCGAGGTTGTTTCGGAGAGACGCTACTGATTGGCGGCGAAGTGACGACCAGTAACGATCTTGAGAAACCATGGACTGTACTATGTAGTAGTAAGAGCAAGAGTACTTTGGCGGCCTTTGAAATTTGAGCCTCTCCAAGCACTTACTCCTTGTTCATCGGATATCAAGGCTCTATCCCTCGTGCCTCTTTGCGCGTCGTCTCAGATGCGTTTGCCGTGCTATGCCCCTATCAACAGCGTCGTCAGTCGAATAATAATTTCGAGATGGCAGAAATATCATGCTAGTAGGTTGCAGAGTTCGCATTTTGACTGTCATATAGTCTTATCAAGTTTCTTGACACGATGGTGAGCTCAGTGACACCCTTGACATTCATCGTCTGATTCATCTCAGTTGAGCATGTTTCAGATGTTTCAATCACCAACGGTTGCCAGTGCCACCTTCTTTTCACCTTCTTTTCGCTTTCCTTGGGGGTGTAGCGATTGATTGGATATTTGCACATTTCAGTACTTGGTGACCCAGTGGTGGATTTTGGTCATGCATCTCCTCTCAATCACACTGGGTGTGAGCAACCATGGGCGGTCACTCATTCATCGTTTCCAAAGTCTGACTAACAACCCAGTGCAGTCGGCGAGGCAAAATACAATTTCCACCCATCTGTATTCGCCGCTCGCTCCGACTCTATCCAAAGTATTCACGTTTCCTCTAATGGACCCTTTTTTGTAAACCTATAGTAGGAAATGTTCGTTGCAGAAACTAACAGCCATCTGACTTGACTAGATCTGTTGGGGAACGATCCAGCCGGCTTCTTGTCGTCGAATTCGGAAGTGAAGTTTCCTTCTGGTCGTTTCAGCTTTCCGGTCCTCTACGGTCCGGGATCAGGGCTTGGTATACATATATTTCAATCCCATCGTACCGTTATGCAACTTGAGCTGCTTCTCTATAAGACACCAGATCCTACTGCAGTTTGGCCGCCCCGAAGCTCATCTCTACTAGCTCCTTCCTTGGACGATGGCCAATCAACTCTTGTACGATTTCTTACAAGCATTGCATGTGCGCATGCTTGATGTGCTGGATCACCTATGTTTCTTCGACGTTGTTTGCGCAATCGGAGCCCTTTACATCGTTTTCAAAGCCATCCAAGTCGCTCGTCGCCGATTGAAAACGACCGCCCTCCGTGGACCATCGAATCCCTCTGTCGTGTGGGGTATCGCTAAAGTACTTCTTACGTCACCTAATGAGGCCGGAGCACAGTACGAGAAATGGGCGGAAGAATATGGTGGGGTTTACGAGGTTCCCTCCATACTGGGTGGAAGGAAAGTGGTCCTCTGCGATCCAAAGGCCGTAGCACATCTCTATGGGAAGGAACCATGGACGTACATTCTGACACCTTTCCTAAAGGCTATTACGGAGCATGTTGTAAGCGCAGATTTCATCCAGAATTTGGTAATTCACGTGCGCTGATCAGGCTGCATAGGTGGGCCCAGGGTTATTGACTGCAATAGGAGATTGTCATCGCAGGTCAGTCTCTTCCTCTGATTTGCTTGCACGGAATGCGACAAGATCTGCCATAGACAGCGGAGAACGCTAACTCCAGCGTTCAATAACGCTACGATTCGCAATTTGACCTCTGTTTTTTACGACTCTGTCTACAAGGTTCGTGCTTTATTTTCCGGATGTCGAAATTTCTAAGCGATAAGGTCTAGGCTAAAGGCAGCTGGGACAACTTGATCGAATCAAATGGCGGAGAATATGCCATAATTGAAGTCCAAAGTTGGTACGTGATTTGACATCTCGTGATACATGATAGACTAACACGATATGGGATCTAGGATGAATCACATCTCGTACGAAAGCGTTCGTTTTTGACCTGATTGTCGCAGTGTCTAACCATTTCCGACTAGCTTTGACACGATCGGCATAGCCGGTTTTGCTCATGATTTTGGGACACTTGATGGTAAACTGACCTCGGTGACAGAAATCTTTGAGGCATTTGCCAACAGTAGACGACAGACCCATAGTACGCTTCTCATTCTGCTCGCCGAGTCATTCCCATGGTTGTTGAAACTGCCAACGCCACACGCAAAAATTATCAAGAAGTTAAATGACGCGATAGGCGAGATTTCAAATGCGTTGCTCTCAAAGTTTAGGCAAGAAAAGGAAGCAGGCACCTGGGGAGAGAGAGAGGAGAAATCCATCCTTGGTCTTCTAAGTATGGTTACACATCCTTTGGTATTTGACGGCTCAACTCAGTTCGTTTAGTCATGGCTGAGAGCCAAGGGGGGCGGCACCAATTGACACGGGAGGAGGTAGTTTCACACGTATGAATTGGATTAACTCGTTTTTGGTGGTATCTCGTTGACAGCTCTGACCTAGGCTAAACTTTTGCTTCTCGCTGGCTACGAGACCATATCAAGTAAGCCCGTCGATTCTTTAACCAAATGTGACTCACAACTTTCGCCACCGCATCAGTCAGTTTGACGGTATGAAATTTTAGTGCAACTCAGTGATATCTGGCTAACTTGCGAGGAATCTTCGCTTTCCAGCGGGCATTAATCGGACTCGCCAAGAACCCAGATGTCCAAACCAAACTGCGAGCGGAGCTCCTCGAATTCGGGGCCGACCCAACTTATGATCAACTTTCGAACAATCTCCCGTATCTCGATGCAGTGATACACGAATCACTTCGTATGCATGCTCCTGTTCATGAATTTACTCGCATAGTAAGTCCTCCAAGCAGTGTTCATACGGTGCGACCTATTGGCTATCTGAACAGGCTGCCGAAGATGACGCGATTCCGCTGAGCGAGCCCGTAATGACTCGATCTGGCAAACTCGTCGACCACGTCTCCGTCGCAAAGGGGACATACTTGTTCGTCTCTGCGGCATCTGTGAATCGTGCGACGACAATATGGGGCGCTGACGCCAAAGAGTTCAAGCCTGAACGTTGGATTGGGGAGACGGGTATTCCTGCTGGAGCGAAGGAGGTCCAGGGACATCGGCATCTACTAACGTTCATCGATGGCCCAAGGACATGTCTCGGAAAGTGGTTTGCGATAGCCGAACTCAAGGTACGTACGCTCTGTTCAGATCAGTTGCTGTGTTCACTTTACCTCCGCCTACACAGATCGTGCTCTGCGTTCTCGTGAAGAGGTTTGTGTTCGAACTTCGAGATGGACCCGAGACGGAGATTGCAACAGCCGGCAGTCTCTTAATGCGGCCGAAGGTGGCTGGTGAAGAGGGTTTTGCAGTCCCGATGCGTGTGCGGCGTTTCGAGTGAGATGTCACGGAGATGAGGGCTCATAGTGCTTTATCTGGTTATAAAGTATCTTTTGTTTTATGTAAGATTTACCTTTTCTTTTCTTCAGATTGACCCTGCATTTGCGGAGCTAAGTCTATGAGCATGGAACATCTTGGGCTCTAAAACTGCAGTCGCTGTGAACTTGACGTCTTTGAATTTGATACCGACAAGTCTCAAGTTTTTTGGCAGCGACTTCGATTTGATGCGGCGACTTGGATCTTGAAACAACTTCCACCAGACGATCGTTAATCTTGGCATGTGAGAGTGACTTCCTGGTCATCACATCATCCAAGTGACGCATTGGCAGGAAACTCCTGACAAGCCCTTTTGTATAAAAGCACCCTCCCTCTGCGACAATCCGGCATCAGTCTTGTAAGTTTCTCGAGGCTCCCCACTGCAGTCTATCCACCCTGTGCAGACACTCGATTCCCCGCTGGTCTCTGCCACCCAATCTCGCTGGCATCATTGTAAGCGCTACTTGTACACAACTCAGAAGTTGCTGCAATGCATCGCCCGCGTTTCATCGACCTCGCCTATGTAATTGGAACCTTCAACATCGTCCTCAATGTTGTCCAGCTCATCCATCTCCGATAAAAACGACGACGACCCTCCGTGGTCCACCCAATCCGTCTTTCGTGTGAGGCACCCCCCATGTCACCTGATGCGGAGGCACAGTTAGGTAGCAGAGGACGACTCGGACAGCTCGATCCGGAAAACTCGTCGATCACATCTCTGTCACAAAGGGGACATTATTGTTCGTCGTCTTCTGTTCCCTCTGTAAATCGCCCGAGTTCTGGAGGTATTCTTGCTGGTGCAAAGGAAATCCGCCACAAGTGCCAACGTTATTCAAGTTGCGAAACGATCGGGCACTACTGCCTTTCCCTGCTTTTCCTTACCTGGGACCCGTATGGACTTGTGTGGACCCGAAGATCTTGGTCGATTTGGACTGCCAGACCGTGACTGGGCACCACCGTTCCTTGGAGCAACCTCATCCGGTAGAAATGAGCGTCGGGTCACGGTGATGCTGGAGTGTGGAATATCGCGCCGATGACATCGAACAAGCCAGAAAGAGAATGTCTCACCCTAACCACCGCCATCCCACAAGTGCCCGCCACCGGACTGCGTACAAAACGACCAACTCAATTGGCATTTTGTCCGACGCGCTGTTCACTTGGCACGTGTCGTGGCACAGTCGGTTGCCCAGCACACACTTCGCTTTGTCCGACAATTTCGAGCACAGTTTCAGGCCGGAGAAACCGTAGGTTTTCGTCCACACCTCCTTTCTTTTCCTTATACCTGTAATACCTTACTTAGCCCACCAATCCATCATGTCATGTCTCTATAGTATACGAAGCGCTATGCCCATAGAAGTACAACCATGACAATAGGCAAAAACAAGCTCAGGCTACTAGTACAGTGAATACATTGGTCCGTTCCTTGGAGTTAGTGAGTGTACTATCCGGAGGCCCAATGTCAATCGATATGAGGCGAGCATGACAGAAACATACATATGTCGCACTTGCGTCAAGGTTGAACGTTGACCCTTGCCGACGTTTTAGCCTACGTAAGGCTTCACGCGGAGGGGCACCTTACACCCCTCCTCGCCAGCTACACGTGGCCTGGGAAGGAGGCCTCTACCCATCACAATCTTTGTCTCCGGGCCATCACGCAACTCAAAGACAAAGTTCTTGACGAGTACGGACAACACAGACTGTTTAAAAATTATCACGTCTCAGCGGCAGGAAAGAGTGAAAGAACTGTGACCTTTACCTTGAACTCGGCGAGGACAAAATTTTTCCCAAGGCACGCACGAGACCCATCTCCAAACGTGAGCAAGTGGCGATGTCCTTGTACTTCTTTGGCCTTTGCTGGAATGCCATTTTGACCGTGACCATCGTCGAGCCATCGGGTGGGTCTAAAAACTTGGGCGTCTTCGCCCCAAAAAAGTGTTGAACGATTGATGGATGCCATCGGGATAGCAAAGACAGTGCCCTTGGCGACAGACAGACTTTTGGTCAATTCGCCGGATTTCGTGCGGACTGGCTCGGTGAGGGGAATCACGTCATCTTCGATAGCCTGGGTTGGCAGATTAGAACAAGTATCAAGACAGATCACAGGTAGACGTACTATGCGCACGTTCTCAGGGACTGGCGCGTGGAGGCGGAGGATTTCGTGAACGAAAGCATCAAGATAAGGAAGACCGTTGGCAAGTTCATCGTACGTTGGATCTGTACCATGCTCGAGAAGCTCATTGCGCAACCTTGTTTGGACGTCAGGGTTTCGCGAGAGTTCAATGAAGGCCCACTGAAGGTCGGTTGTAAGCGTTGGCGTAGAAACGGTGTGAACAAGGTTACCGTCATCCCAACTAGTGTAGAGATGAGTCAAGCTGTTCCATGGTATGTAAAACCGGAACTCACTGGCCGTGGCCTCGTATCCCGCAACAATCAAGGCTTGCATCTGCAACAATATCAGAGAAAACTATTGAAATTCATGGTTTCGTATCACCTGTGCGAGCACCGCTTCCTTTGACAAGCGGAACTCTGACTCAGCACTCTCTCCTTCAACTGTCTCAAAATGTCAACGATTTGAATGGTGTAGTCAAGATAAATACATACTCAGTAGTCCAATGATGGACTTTTCTTCCTCGTCGACCACACCCATGTCCAATTCATTCTTCGTTCGAGCAAGCAAGACTTTTGATATCTCCTCCATTTCAGCATTCAACTTCCAAATCAACCTTGCCCGCGATGTGGGTACCCTCATGAGAAACGGGAACACCTGCGCCAGGAGGACCAGACCAACGTTAAGTGCGAAAGCAGATGAGGATGAACTAAAAGCGTCAAAAAGCATGGTGACCGAGGCATTTTTTCCTTCGAGAGCTCCAAAGTCATGTGAGAAACCTGCGAGACCTATGGCGTCGAGACTGTCACGATTTGTAAAAAGCAAGGACGAGACGGTGAGAACAGAGCTTACGAGATGTAGTTCATCCTTGACAATAAATAATCCAATCAAACAATGGCTGCAAAGACAGGGTTCTCCGAAACGCACCAGCTCTGCACATCGATGATAACACTGTCTTCTTTGCTTGATTCGATGAGAGCGTTCCAGGCACATTTGGCCTGATGGAAAATGATGATACATGAGATGAACACGAATATTCAAGCGATTAAGAGAATACCTTGTGTGCGGAGTCATAGAAAATCGGTGTGAACTTCCGAATCATAGCAATACTGAACGGGGGGGTCCACGACTTGCGTTGCCTAACAAACCTGTCACTTGCTCTCCGTCAGGATAGATTAAGAAACACACCTTTTATGATTCTCCCCGTTAGCCAAAAGCAGTCCTCTTCCGAACTGTAATGACATAGTTCAAATAGCAGACACGAAACACCTATGAGGATCCGACTTACGAAATACTCAATAACTGTCTTTTCCATTGGGGTCCGAACATAGGTCCAAGTCTCCTTAGCATAAAAGTGTGCAATCGCCTTGGGATCGTGAAGGATGATTCTTCGTCCCCCCAGAGTCGAAGGCGCTTCATATGCGACACCATATGCCTGGGCCCATGAATCATATATTGATGCCGGGTCATCCGCTTCTAGGAGTGTCCTTCCAACTCCATATATAAAGCTAGGACTAGGAGGGCCATTGAGTCTGGTAGTGCAAACCCGCCTGTGAGGAATGCGGATCAACTTGATGAATGCCCAAACTGCTGTGCACGCAATAACAGCGTTGAACGCAGAAAGATGTGGTATCTGCACCAGAATCTTGTTCATTGGCTCGGAAAGTTGTGTAAAGGATATATCCATGGGGGATATGGTGTCAGTGAGTGAGAGCATTGCAGGACAAGATGACTGTTTTTATGGTGCCGAGCTGCTGCCCGAGCACGGGGCCGGGGCCGGACAAGTTCAAGTTTGTCGTTTATGGAGGTGCCAGTGGCAGCTACTAGTAACAATTAGTATTAATTAGCCGCATCTAACCGATTCGACCGCACTCAGTGCGGATACTCACAAGGCCAGTACTAGAAGGTCAGAACCGGCGCCAATCTGAGTAGAGACTCGACCTATGAGCCCATGCCAGTGTCACAGACTCGGATAACGGTTTTCATTATTCTGTGGCCCAAAAGGTTCAGGTTTTTGATTTGATCGCTTAGTGGCCGAGAATCGACCCCAAAAGTACTTATCTTGACGGTGCGGTACTTTCTAGCTACCTTCCGCACCATACCACTCGCTTTGCACGACGAACTAAAGGTAATATTTTCTGGACTGTAATAGCAGGGGCCGCAGGGCATAAAACACGTTGCAGCACACTGACTCGTTCAAGCCTCAGGGGCTCTCGGGGTCCTTGTTCGGCTACATCGAACACACTAATAACACATACCCCCTTGGGGATAGGGCCAGCGGTATGTATTTTCAGAGTATGTGTTATGAACGAGGTATGAAAGCCCTACAAAGCGAGTCGGGAAACCGAAAATGCTACGGGTTTCGAGAATAGGTCACCATGCAGACTGATGTATGTGGGAGTCGCGGATTAGTGAGACTTGTATCCTTTACATGTAGCACACTACAAAAGCAGACAAAAACAGACTACATATAGACATACAAAAGCATGCATACATTGTTTTCAGCTATTAAGTGTATCATCCGAAAGTTGAGTCCGAGATAAGTCGACTTGAATTGCATGAAGGTGAGTTTGGCGGGAAAATAAATATGTTGCATTCGAGTCAGGATTGTCCTTTGCCAACGTTTCAGCCCACGTATGGTTTCACGCGGAGAGGCACCTTGGACCCCTCCTCGCCAGCTACACGTGGCCTCGGAAGGAGGCCTCTACCCGTCTCCATCTTTGTTTCCATTCTATCACGCAACTCAAAGACAAAGTTCTTGATGAGTACGGACAACACAGCCTGTTGAAATTTTACCAAGTCTCAGCGCCAGGAAAGGGAGAAAAAACCCTGACCCTTACCTTGAGCTCGGCGAGGACAAAGTTTCTCCCGAGGCACATACGAGGCCCATCTGAAAACGTGAGTAGGTGGCGATGTCCTTTTACTTCTTTGGCCTTTGCTGGAATGTCGTTTGACCGTGAGCATCTTCGAGCCATCGGGTGGGTCGAAAAACTTTGGCGTCTTCGCCCCAAAAAAGTGCCGAACGATTCACGGACATAATGGGGATAGCAAAGACAGTGCCCTTGGCGACAGACAAATTTTTGGTTAATTGGCCGGATTTCGTGCGGATTGGCTCAGTGAGAGGAATCACGTCGTCTTCGATAGCCTGGGTTAGGCAGATTAGAACAAGGATCGAAACAGATGACAGGTAGGCATACTATGCGCACGGTATCAGGGACCGGTGTGTGGAGGCGGAGGATTTCATGAACGAAAGCATCAAGATAGGGAAGATCGTTGACAAGTTCATCGTACGTTGAATCTGCACCATGCTCGAGAAGTTCATTACGCAACCTTGTTTGGACATCAGGGTTTCGCGAGAGTTCAATGAGGGCCCACTGAAGGTCGCTTGTAAGCGTCGGCGTAGAAATGGTGGGAACAAAATTACCGTCAGGCTAACTAGTGTAGAGATGAGTCAAGCTTTCCCCAGGATGTAGAACCGAAACTCACTGGACGTGGCCTCGTATCCCGCAACAATCAAGACTTTCATCTGCAACATATCAGAGAAAACTATTAAAATTCATTCGTGGTTTTGGATCACCTGTGCGACCACCTCCTCCTTAGACAAGGGGAACCCTGACTCAGCACTCTCTCCTTCAACTATTTCAAAAATGTCAATGATTTGAATGATGTTGTCCAAATAAATACCTACTCAGTAGTCCAATGATGGACTTTTCTTCCTCGTCGACTACACCCACGTCCAATTCATTCTTCGTTCGAGCAAGCAAGACTTTTAATATCCCCTCCATTTCAGCATTCAACTTCCAGAACAACCTTCTCCGTGATGTGGGCACCCTCACAAGGAACGGGAACACCTGAGCCAGGAGGTCCAGACCGACGTTAATTGCGGAAGCGAATGGGGATGAACTAAAAGCGTCAAAAAGCATAGTGACCAAGGCATTTTTTCCTTCGAGAGCTCCGAAGTCATGCGAGAGACCTGCGAGACCGATGTTGTTGAGACTGTCACGATTTGTAAAAAGCAGGGATGAGACAGTGAGAACAGAAAGCTTACGAGATATGGTTCATCCTTGACAATAAATAATCCAATTAAACAGTGGCTGCAAAGACAGGGTTCTCCGAAACGCACCAGTTCTGCACATCGATGATAGCACCATCTTCATTGCTTGATTCAATGAGAGCATTTGGCCTGATGGGAAATAATAATACATGAGATGAACGCGAATATTCAAGCGATTAAGGGAATACCTTGTGTGCGGAGTCATAGAAAATCGGTGTGAACTTCCGAATCACAGCAATACTAAGGGTGGGGGTCCATGACTTGCGTTGTCTAATAAACTTGTCACTTTCTCTCCGTCAGGATGGATCGAGGAACATGCCTTCTATGGCTCTCCCCTTCAGCCCAAAGCAGTCCTTTTCCGAGCTGTGATGACATAGTTTAAATAACAGACACAAAATACCTATGAGGATCCGACTTACAGAATGCCAATGACCTTCTTCTCCATAGGGGCCCGAACATACGTCCAAGTCTCCTTATAAAAGTGTGCAATCGCCTTGGGATCGTACAAAACGATTCTTCGTCCGCCCAGAGTCGAAGGCACTTCATATACGGCACCATATTCCCGGGCCCATGAATCATATATTGATGCCGGGTCATCCGCCTCTAGGAGTGTCCTTCCAACTCCATATATAAAGCTAGGACTGGGAGGGCCACTGAATCTGGCAGTGCGAACCCGCCTGTGAGGAATGCGGATCAACTTGATGAATGTCCAAACTGCTGTACACGCAATAACAGCGTTGAACGCAGAAAGATGTGGTATCTGCACCAGAATCTTGTTCATTGGCTCGGAAAGTTGTGTAAAGAATATATCCATGGGGGATGTGGTATCGGTGAGTGAGAGCATTGCAGGGCAAAATCAATGTTTTTATGCACCTGTAGGGTGCCGAGCTGCTGGCCGAGCACGGGCCCGGGGATCACACTTTCTCTTTTATGGAGACAGCTACCGTGGATGCGAACGTAACAATCAGTATTAATTGGCGGCCCATCCGAATCTGACCAATTTGACTGCACTGACGCCGTAAACACTTACAAGGGTACTAGCATCGGCCATGCGGTGGAAGCATGTTGATCAAGGAGTCACTATTCAGTAGCCAACAAATGGCATAATGTGTGAATGACATACCTACAGATGCTAGTAGGTCTGACTCATCCGAGGCAAGATTCGACGTATGAACCTAGTATGTCACAGACTCAGATAACGGTTTTCATTATTCTGTGGCCCAAAAGGTTCAGGTTTAGTTGATTCGATCGTTTAGTAGCCAACCAAGGACCCCAAGAGTACTTGTGAGGGACTCCTTGATGCCATGGGCTTTCTAGCTATCTTCCACCACGCGCTTTGTCCAACGAACTAAAAGCGAAAATTCCTGACTGTGGCAGGGCCATGGGCGTTGCAGCGCTACGCTCGTTCAAGCCTCGAGGGCTCTCGGGGTCCTTGTTCTGATCATTCGGCTACTAAGCGAACGTCGAAATCGAAAAATACATAACTTGAGGTGCTTATACTGTACTAGCACCGTGTTTCAAGGGATGTCGGCAACGTGTGTGGTTGTTTTATGTACAAGAACGGTTTGCTTGCTTGCCTCTTTTGGACGGGTGGTCACCAGCCAAAGTCTACTACCTTAGACGGTACAGTTCTGGTTGCCGAGCCTATGTCACAGATAACAGATAATGAAAACCGCTGTAATCTCCATTTGTTAGTGTCACATCTGGTTCCCCACATAATACACCTCAGACACAGTCAAACAAGTACTAAGAACTTATCCATTACATAGTTAACTGATTGACACAGAGATCAAGGCTGAATTATCTATAAATACTTTACAACATAATGAGAAAATATATTAAACCATGTTGGAGTAACTTAGTCTTTATCTCTGTGTCAGTCAGTTAACAACTATGTAATGGATAAGTTCTTAGTACTTGTTCGACCGTGTCTGAGGTGATATCTTCAAACAAGTGCTTGATCCGAACAGTTAAGTGGCAAGTCCATGATAGGTAAATGAAGAAACATTGTCTGATAGTTTTCAGTCTCAAGCAACCTAACGTGAAATGCATACTTACAAGTGACCACAAAACAATCAGTCACGGTTAGCGTTCCGGGATTTAAGTCAGGGCGAATTCACACGGGTTAATTCACGTGGGTGGATCCACCATGAATTTAGACAGTCGTCGAAAGGGCAGGGTGAATATGGGGGTGAATTACCAAAGTGTCGAGGCTCTCATTGGCCCGGGTGTGACTTCCTTTTTGACAATGTTCAAGTGGGAATCCTCAGCAGAAGTTTACAATCATGGAACGGGAAAAGTTGAGGGTTCGGCATCCAACGCTCTACGTGATTCACGGTTGACAGTAGGGAACCCGCTCCTCTGGCCACCAGACTACTGCTAGTGGGAGTGCCACGAAAGCAGACAAAGACAGACTACAGATAAACATATAAAAGCATGCATACATTGTTTTCAGCTATCAAGTGTATCATGAGTCCAAGATGAGTCGATTGTACGCAGGCGAGTTTGGCGGAAACATAAATATGTCGCATTCGTGTCAAGGTTGACCCTTGCCCACGTTTCAGCCCACGTATGGCTTCACGCGGAGAGGCATCTTGCACCCCACCTCACCAGCTACTCGCGGCCTGGGGAGAAACCCCCTACCCATCTCTATCTTCGTCTCTGGGCCATCACGCAACTCAAAGACAAAGTTCTTGATGAGTACGGATAACACAGCCTGTTAATAAATTTACCACGTATCAGCACCAGGAAAGGGAGGGGATATCGTGACCCTTACCTTGAACTCGGCGACGGCGAAATTTTTCCCGAGGCATATGCGAGGGCCATCCGAAAACGTGAGCAGGTGACGATGTCCTTGTACTTCTTTGGCTTTTGCTGGAATACCGTTTTGACCGTGAGCATCTTCGAGCCATCGGGTGGGTCGGAAAACTTTGGCGTCTTCACCCCAGAAGTTTGTAGAGAGGTTGACAGATCCCATTGGGATAGTGAGGGAAGTCCCCTTGGCGACGGCTAGGTTTTCGGTCAATTGGCCGGATTTCGTGCGGACTGGTTCAGATAGAGGAATCACGTCGTCCTCGGCAGCCTGGGTTGGGTAGATTAGCACCAGGATTGATAGATTGAGGCAAGGCATACTATGCGGACGACTTCACGGATGGGTGGATGCATGCGGAGGACTTCGTGAACGACAGCATCAAGATAGGGAAGACCGTTGGCGAGTTCATCGTACGTTGGATCTGCACCATGCTCGAGAAGCTCGTTCCTCAGCTTAGTTTGAATATCAGGGTTTCGCGAGAGCTCGATGAGAGCCCACTGCACGTCGTGGGTGAGCTTTAGAACGGGGCAAAGTACGAATGGAATTACCGTCAAGCTAACTAGCATAAATATAAGTCAAGCTTCTTTCTCTAGACATAGAACCGGAACTTACTGGACGTGGTCTCATATCCTGCAACAAGTAAAACCTTCATCTGTAACAATGTCAGAGAAAACAGTTACATTCATTGGAGGCTTCGAATCACCTGTGCAAGTACCTCTTCCTTTGACAAGTGGAACTCTGACTCGGCACGCTCGCCTTTAACTAGGTCGAACATATCAATGATTTGAATGGTGTTCTTGAAACAGGTACGTACTCAGTTGTCCGATGATGGATTTTTCTTCCTCGTCAATCACACCTATATCCAACTCCTTCTTCGTCCGAGCCAGCAAGACATGTGATATTTCCTCCATTGCAGTGTTTAGTTTCATGATCAACGTTGTCCGCGATGTGGGTACCCGTATAAGAAACGGGAACACCTGCGACAACAGGCTCAGGCCAGTATTGATTGCAGAAGCAGATGTGGATGAACTAAACGTGTCGAAAATCATGGTGACTGAGGCAGTTTTTCCTTCGAGAGCTCCAAAGTCGTGCGAGAAACCCGCAAGACCCATGGTGTCGAGGCTACCGTGAGATGTAAAAACAAGAGAAGAGACGGCAAGAACAAATAGCCTACGAGATGTAATTCATCCTTGACAAATGGACAAAGAAATCAGACAGTGGCTGCAAAAACAGGGTTTCCTGAAACGCACCAGTTCTGCACATCAATGACAGCACTGTCGTCACCAGTCGATTCAATGAGAGTGTTCCAAGCACCTTTTGCCTGATGGAAAATGGTAATACTTGCATGAGACCAATGCAGACATTTAGTAGACCAAGGGAGTACCTTGTGTGCAGAGTCGTAGAAGATCGGTGTTAATCTGCGAATAGCAGCAATACTAAATGCTGGGGTCAACGACTTCCGTTGTCTAACAAACCGGTCACTTTCTCTTCGTCAGGATGGACGTATGAACATGCCTTTTGTGGTTCTCTCCTTCAGCCGTAAACAGACCTCTTCCAAACTGTTGTGATAGGGTTCTGATATCAGACACGGAGCACCAGATAGTAACACACTTATGGGGTTCAACTTACTGTATACTCCGTGAATTTCTTGAGAAAAGGGGTCCGAATATACGTCGAAGTCTCCTTTGCATAAAAGTGTGCAATCGCCTTTGGATCGTGCAGGATGATCCTGCGCCTTCCCAGAGTGGAAGGTACTTCATATACAGCACCATATGCCTGGGCCCATGATTCATATATGGATGGCGGGTCATCCGCTTCTAGGAGTATCTTTCCAACGCCGTATATAACGCTGGAACTGGGAGGGCCTCGGAGTCTGGTAGTGCGAACTCGCCTGCGGGACATGCGGATCAACTTGATAAATGCCCAAACTGCTGCACACGTAACGGCAGCATTGAATGCGGAAAGGTGTGGAACCTGCGCCAGAACCCTGGTCATTGACCCGGGAAGGTGTGTGGAGAATATATCCATGGATATGGTATTGGTCTGTAAGAGGATTGAACGACCGCTTTTTATGCACCCGCAGGGGATGGGTCCGAGTCATGGCACCCGACGGAATTCGTGTAGCTGTGCCGAGCGCCGTGTCTTTTACCAGAGCGGCGTGGATGCGCACGCAGCGATGACGTAGCTGCCAGTACCAGTTCCCAAGGCTAACTTTGACCGCCGATACACTGCGGCCCGGGGTACGAAATCAGAAATGAGTCATGGTAGAAGGGACTTTGGAAATTTGAGAACCCGACTTCTTATCTGTAAGGGACTGCGAGGACCTGCCGTGTAGACGCGCATGCAATCAGATCACTGCGGATACGAATTGCAAAAGACGCAGTGCACGATTCGTGAATAAATCTGCCGCCAAGGGGCTTTTAATGACCGTCCCTCCTCTCTACCCCGCTTGCACCGCCATCCTATGAAAGTGACCGACTCATTGACATCTTACCTTTTTTTTGGTATCCGCAAACAACGGCCCCGGCCAAACTCGTCGAGCGACGCGGGTGTTGGTGCAAACTCGCCCAGTGCGAGATAAGCGGATCAGCGGTTTATGCGCCAAAACCACCATCATGGAAGCGCCGATGGCGGCATCAAACCCAGACAGATGCGGGATCTTGACCCAGGATGGTGCGTGGTACGAGCAAATATATCCATGAGGATATCAGACCTTTGAGAGCCTGCCTTGTATGCGTCCGTAGGTGAAACTGCCCACATGTCGTTGCCGTGACGCTTGCCAAGGCCGACTTTGCACACGTTGGTCATTATTGGCCGACAGTCCGCCCTGTTTCCACTGCAAAGCCGATTTTTGACCGCAGCATGCATCAGTGTGCGGATAGAGGACGGAGCCTTCCATCAAGGGACCCACGCAACCTAGTTGATAATGGAGAGAGGTCGTCTAGTTGCTAGACCGTCTAATGCCAAGGCAAGCTACGTCGATGATAGACGCCGCCAAACTTGAACTTCTGATAGGCACTGTATTGAACGTCGTTTGCCAGCGGTTGACGTTCGGAACTGCCAACTGACGATTTATGTGTCTACACATCATGATAACCAAGAAAACGAACATGCTGTGCACCGCTGGCCGGCACTACAGGTCTTATCATTCCGCTCGACGCCTGCCACTTGAAACATTCAACTCTCATGATCCTCTATTTTTCACGGTATGTTAAAATTGTTTCACGAAACTCTATAAATTGGGAAATCTTCCAGCTACTAGCTTAGTTTGTTTTTTCCCCCGTCCCCTCCTTTTCCTCTCCCCGTTCCCCATCCCTAACCAACCCCGCCTCCATTGCCATCCCATAAAACCGACTCGTCCTATCCGCCAACAACACCCCCGGCGTGTCAAACTCAGCCACCTGTCCCTGATCGAGCACCAACACCCTCGTCGACTCGATAATAGTGTTCAACCGGTGTCTATACGTACGTTTGACAGGAAATCAGTAACAATGCGTCTCTCACACACACTCGACACGTACGCGATCGTCAAGATGGTTACCTCATCAAACAATGGGCCGCGAATAATCTCTTGAATCGCACGATCCGTATCCAAGTCGACAGCAGACGTCGCTTTTAACAGCCGCGCCTTGCGTTAGCATCGCATCGAATGCACAAACATGTCACGTACCTTCATCCAATACGAGCACCTTGGACTTGCGCAACAGCGCCCGCGCAAAACACAATAGCTGCCTCTGTCCGGCCGACAACGATGAACCCGCTTCTTGTACCGGTGCATCAAGACCCTCTGGCAAGCTTTCTACGTACGCCTTCAAGTGGGCCTAGAGCGCGTCACGACCGTGTTAAACGCAGACAGCAAACGGACAAAATGTAAGAGACACACGTGCTCGAGTGCCACCCAAATATCCGCATCTTGGTATTCACCTACGGGATCAATGTTCTCCCGGAGCGTCCCTTCAAACAAGTCGGGACTCTGAGGAACGATCGAAATCACCGATCGCACTGTTGACAATGGATTAGTGCTCGTCACATTTTATGTGCGTGTGCTCGGACGTACAATCGTGCAACCCGATCGTGCTAATGTCCACGCCATCGATCAGAATCTTCCCAGACGCCGCCTCCAAGATGCGGAACAACGCCAGAAGCAGCTGCCACGAGGGTCAGAGGGGCCAAGGAACCGCCAAGCATGCAGACTCACCGACGACTTTCCAGCACCCGTCCTTCCAACAATACCAATTTTTTCTTTTGGTTTCTGTTCAAGAAAAGAACCTTAATCCCAAATCAGACAATGCCATCGAAGAAGATACACACAATCGTCAACGAAATGTCCTTCAGCACCAAATCCAGCTCGGATCGATACCTCATCGAATACTCACTATACGCAACGACTCTGAGTACCTCGGGCCAAATACATCACCAAAACTTTCACTCACCAGAACTCGACTTCACCAGCACCCGGCCACCCTGCAGGCGGCTTGCTATCCGGCAATTCGCGAGGTGCCTCTGAGGGCAAATCATTCGCGTAATGCGTGATGCGTTCCACGCTCACCACGTTTTGCTCCACCTCGCTCGCGGAACGCACAAGCCAGTTCTTGCCACAACCCACACATTTAGCACCAGCGCCAAAACCAAGGTCGAAATGGAAACCCGACTCACCAACGCACCCGTCGTGTTGAGCGCATAGGACAACACCATTCCGACGAGGCCGGCGTCCACGTTGCTCGTCATAACGGCAGCAAGGGCCAAGATGGCGGTGAACAGAATGATGACCGCACCAACGAATTCCAAACGAACGGCAAGCCATCTGTTGATAGCAATACTGGGAAGGTAGCACATCTGGTTACGATCGATTCGAAGTTCGTTTTGTGCAACAAAGATGGCCTGTTGGTTGTAGGCCCGGATGGTGGACAGTCCGGACAGAGTCTCGGAAAACCAGGCAAAGATGGGGGATTTTGAGACTGCATCGAGCCGCTTGAGTTCACGGGAGGTCGAGAGGTAGTAACTGAGGAACATGGGCATCAAAGGTCAGAGGTAGGTGAGGAACGAATGGTGAACTTACCTAGTCACCCGGGAGTAGAACCACGCGAGAGGAATGACGGCGAGAAGGAACGGAGGGAAACTAAAGCTAACGACCAAAAGAATGGCTGCGGTGGAAGCGGCCATTCTGACTAAACCTTGAATGACCTAGTAGCGCGGTGAGTAGACATGAACATGGTTGGCGAACGATGTACTCACTCTCGCGAGAACCAAGTCAACGACGTAGATATCACGAGAAAACAAGTTTAGGATCCTACCGTCTTTGGTCAACAGATATGATCAGTCAAATAGTTCAAATATCACCATACCTTCCGGTGGGGGTCGTTTCAAAGAAGCTCAATGGCGCCCTCATGACCGATTCCAACATCTGTCAGACACAATTCATCAACCATTCTGTGATACTGTGAAGTGGAAAAACGTACCGCATCGTGCAGATACTTGGAGCTCCTCAATGAACACAGCACCCAAAGCAGTAAACCCGCCGTGGCAGTCATCAGGATTGACAACAAGCAAAAGAAGCCATAGCCAAGCAGACGAGGGTCACTCAACCCAGCATTCCTCCCGGACTCGCGGTTGCCCTCACCCCAGAGGCGAAGCATATATGTCGACATGACCGACACCAGCTGACTAGATATCATGACCAGCAAAAAGGCAGAAAACCCAGTGTTGGAAGCCGCCTGGAGGTATTGCAGGTAGACCTTTCCCTTGACACGCCCTTGTTCGCTATGCTCCTTGGTCAACCCAGTGCTGGTAGCCTCGCGGACGGGAGGGAGAGGTGCGATGACTGGCTTGGCGAAGCTCGCGCGCCGGACGACTTTTTCTACTACCTCATCGACCTCGTCGACGAACGGCATGTCATTCGTCGTCGGCGTACTGTCACCACTACCGCTTGTACGCGCTGGAGTGTGTGCGCCGCTTGTCGCACCGGACGAAGACCCGTTTGTGGCATGATTTTGACTGCAACACCATATTGGAAATAACCATAGCGTTGGGGGAAAGAGGACTTACACAAGTTTGCGAATTGCGCTATCGGGGTTCGAGGCGAGTTGTCGATACGAACCACATTCGAGGATGATACCACGCCGGATATATGCAAGCTGGTCGAAGTATTTGAGATATGCGATACTGTTAGTGACCAGGATTCTGGCTTTGGTGGCAAGCAGACCCTGCGGACCAATGACGTTGTCTTGCGGGAGGGCGATATCAGACAATGTGCAGCGTTGCGTGAGAAGAAACCACATACCGAAAACGTGACGGGCGACATGGGAATCAACCGCGGCCAGGACGTCGTCGAGAAGGACCCTGTGCCAAATGGTGAGCACGCAAGTATCACTGGCACGATTTACTGACTCACAGATCAGCTCTTGCATATACCGCACGAGCCAGGGCGACGCGAGCACGTTGCCCACCACTCAACTGGAACCATAAATCAGGATTGAGGGGCTGTCGACCACAAAGTAAAACCTACGGTGATCCCTGCACAATCACGTCATCCTCAGACGCTCACGACATTCTGACATCCGAAACTCACCTTTTTCGCCAACCTCGGTCAAATCGCCCTGTGGAAGGACCGCTAGATCCGCCTTCAATGCACAAGCTGAACCTCTTTGTGAGCAAAAAAATTGATTCACGTCAGATACCAAACACATGTACCTTCGATGACGAGGTTATAAAAGGACTCGTCGTACGCGTGCGAAAACAAGATGTTGTCGCGGATCGTGGCAGACAAAACCCTAGAACGGGTGAGTCACTTCAACACCGATAACATACGTCCAGTGCATACCAAGGGTTCTGAGCAGCGTACGCAATGGTACCAGACAACACGATCTCTCCTTCCATCTTGTGCATGTCGCCGATAATGGCAGACAAAAGACTGCTCTGTACGTATCGCCCCATCGATACATGTCTCTTTCGGCGTCGCAAGGACAGGCTCACCTTTCCAGCGCCAACCCTACCCAGGATCCCAACCAACTCACCTTTGCGCACGGTCAGATTGATGCCCTCGAGCGTAGGCTGGATAGCGTTTTTGGTCCACAGGAACTCTCCGTCCTTGATGGACAAGACTTGATCGCCGATGGACAGGGAGCGTTTCTCAATCCGCTTAACGGCATCCTCCTGGAGTTGCTCTGCATGCAGGAATTCGGAAAGACGTTTTACCGAAACAAAGGCCTCGATAATGTTGGACGTGACTTGACTGAACTGCATATATGTAAGGGACGTGAGAAGTATGATCCAATGGAGCAAACGTACCATGCCGAGAGGAAATTGGAGAAGCATGAATAGAGAGATGGAGGGGAAAATAACGTCGGCAGTAAGAGGCCGCGTTGAAAATACCGAAGCGGTGGCAAAAGAGCTAAACGCGACGATCACTGGAGCACAGTCAGAAGAAGGGGGGACGACAACGAGTGCGAGAGCACGTACACGGGATGCCACCCCAGAGGGTGACGTTCATAGAGGTGACAATACCAATCTTGCGGAGCATCTTGAGCTCAAGATCGTTGCGAACGTGCAAGACGCGACGAATGAAAGCATAATCCCATGCGTAGAGCTTGATGCTTGACGAAGGATGTTCATGCAATGATGCTTTGGAGGAATAAAACGCTTACCTCTTTATGTTGGCGAGGAGTTCGCTCATCAACCTTGTGCGTTTATCACGATTTTTCATCTGTTTCTCTTGCATCCCCTTCAAAATTCGAGCAATGAACGTGTTCAAGGGTATAGAAAAGACCATGATAGCGACGCCCACAAACGCGGACCAGCCCAAGAGATTATAAAGAGAAACGAATGCGAGGGTAATCTAATACATAGCAGAATGAGCAACGAGAATGGAAACCAAGTGAGGAGGGACATGCCTGGTATGGACCGGAGATGGCGATGAAGCCATAGCTGCAAAGGTCTTGCATTCTAGTTGCATCGACGGACATCAGGTTTACGATATCGCCGGATGCACGGCCACGTCCGTCATTGGAGAGGACAAGGGCCTTTTTATAGATGGCAGTTACAAGACCGGCGCGGATTCGCATGCCTGTCTCGAAGCAGATCTGGAAATACTGGAAAGAAAAGGTGGTTGGACTAGGTAAGGGCGGTGAGAAATATCATGTTACCTGGTGAAGAAGAATGGTTTGGATCATGGATGCGACAAACATGAGGATGGCGATCGCATATCCGTAGAGGGGAGTTTCGGCGACGAGCTGTGAGCCCTTGTTTTCCTGGTATTCAGAGATGTAAGAGAGGAGGGCATTCAAGAAGAACGGTTGAACGAAAGCCAGCGTGTCTTGAATGATTTTGAGGCCAGCAGCGATGAGGAAGGGGCCGCCATAGGCTGTGAAGAGGGCTGTCCATAGACCGGAGCTATGTCGGCGATGATAAGCAGAGGTCTGGGAAAGAAGAATGACGCTCACTGTTTGTCGAGTGCGCGTTGGAGATCGTTTCCGAGATTAACGGACTCGTCAGAGGGAACGAGCGGGGGAAGATCATCCATGGTGATGACTGTCTGGGAGCCTTTGCGCAAGAAGGGGGTGAGCCATGAGAACGACCAAAGGCTGAATACGTTGGCTGTCAGTATCGGGCTCTCGGTATCTGGATGAGGAGTGTCGTCGGGAGAGAAGCACTCGATCGCAAAGGAAATCAAGCCGAGGGAGAGAATGGCCCATTTCAACGGAACGAGCGGGATGGCGGGGAAAGATTGGACATAAGAACGCGTCCAGAAGGCCAAAGCGACGGTGTAAGCGGGCCAAAAGAGGAGGAGAATGGTAGAGGATGTGCGCGTGCGGAGATGATTGAGACGAGTCAAGCAGAGGGCGAGGAAGAGGGCGAGAGGTTCGAGTGCATACGGCAACTCGATGGTAGTGGAAATGCGGTCAGTAAGGATAAGGGCGAGGGTGGTGAGACTGGTCAAAAAGGCAACAGCGAGAAGGGACTGAGAATGGAATGAGAACGAGGAAACCCATTAACGAATAAAAAACATACAAGCTTTGCCCAGAGCTGACAGCGACTGTTGTAGGAGATGGCGCGGGTTGGAAGAACTGCCGCAAAGGGGATGCGGACGAGGGCGACGGGGAGGAAGACGAGGAGCGGTGCGAGTTCAGAGCAGAGGGACAAGTCCAAGTCCCGCGACATCTTGTGTAAAGACGACGAGGTGTGGAGATGCTGATTTATATACGATCTGATTACCAAGACAAATCCCAAGTTTACGACACAAGATGACAATGTATATAATCCAACTTGAATGACTCCTCGTCCGCTTCCGTACTATCACGAAACTGATCAAAATTGCAGTGCCTACATTGGTATAGCAACGTAAACGAGTGAGATTTAAGATTGTACCCATGGCACAAGCTTGATCCCATTCTTGTAGCGCCATTCACGGGTGTCGAAATATGGAAACCAAGAGGCGGTATATGGGATAGCGACAGACACCGTAACAGTTGGTGCAGCCTGATGGCCCTGGATTGGGTATGTGCTGCATGATGGCGCAGCACCATTGACATCAAACTGCGGATACCCATTCACGCCATTAACAAAGACTGGAACGTCTTCGAGTGGGTCAGGATATTCTGGCATTACGCGTGGTCTTGCATTCCGTAAAACGAGCATATCTGGTTTTTTGTCAATGGTTGCAGTTCCGTTCATCTAACGTTGTATGTCATTTCTAGCAACCGACGATGAACAAAAAAAAGGAACTTACTATCATGCGTGCCCAATACCAAAGATTGAATCGGTTCAGTGAATAACAGACCCTATTGTCACCTGGGGAATAGCAGTACACCGAGTGTATGTGGCACCTCCACCGGAGCTCGAGTTCACTAACCAGCCTCGCACAGCGGATTGCCTGATCATCTGCATCATCGAAATCGATATCACTGCTCATGGGTGTATATGAGTCATCAGTGTCGGTATCTTCGTGATCTTCATCGTCGGATCCGTCCATCTCGGTATCACTGTTGCATCCTGTCATCATGCGTAGAATCTCGACCAGATCATATTTCGGCGATGAACTGGATTCCGAGTCCGCAGACGAGGAACTAGCAGAGCTACCATCCAAAGACTCTTTGTCGGATTCAAGGCTTAATTCCGATGCCGGATCGTCTTCAAGTTCAACATTCCTTCCAGCATATGGCAAACTTTGCTGACGTTGCTCCTCAGCTTGTCGATTGGCAGCCTGGCCCGCGATGCGCGATGATCTCCGTGGTGCTGGTGCAGTACCAAGCCGCATGGCATGCATACCTCGTTGTTCCTGTATCCCGTGGGCAACGTCCACTAGAGGGGGTATGGTGGTACCGTGACCGCGAGCACAGATGCGAGATTCTTGGGCAACGCGTTCGGCCGCACGACCACCATCTGTAGAATTTCCGCGGGCCATGGCTCCAGCGGGAACCTCGCCGTGTGGCTTGCGTGTTTGACTGTTTGAGCACGCGCCACGTCTCCGACTCGGAGAAGCTAGAATAACTGACTCATTAGAAGCGAGAGTAAATAACCTGCTCAACTCGGAGCAACTTGCCTGCGGTACCGGTCTCGCTCAGGCTGCGCTTCCTGGGCATGGAAGTTCGCATCCAACGTTCAACTTGAACTTGTGTGTTCAAGAGTTTCTATTCAATTGCCAGTACGTACACGGGTACGTAGCCGATATTGCACTGACTCGGAGCGGCGTCTAAACCATTTGCAGAGACGCATACCTGAATAAAAAACAAGGACATTACTCTGCAGTCTCTGCCAGTAGACTGAACTCACCAGTCGATCTTTCAACTTGCGCTGGAGGTCATCTCAGAACGTGTGAGTACCAGCGGTAACATCTCTGAGAGGCTAAATCATTTGCAGACATGATACCTAGACAAAAAGCGAGATCATTACTCTCCAGTCTTTGCCAGTAGACTGAACTCGCTCGAAACTCCCTGTGCATACAAATCAAACTGTCCCCGCTTCCGCCTCAACGACCCTCCCCTTCTCAGGCTATTCCCGTTCTCGCTCATCATCTCGTGCATCCGCACCCTCTCCGTCGCCCCGTTCGTCGCGTTTGCCAACGCCCGCCTCTTCGCCGCGTTCTCCCCCTGACCCTTCCCCGCGCCTTTCTTCGGTACACCGTCCGACCCCATGCGCAACCGGCGACGCATCGCGCTCTCTGTGAGCAATTGCACGCACTTCTTCCGGTGCGATCGTCCCACTTCCGCGGCTGGCACCGGCACAGCAGGCACGACCGACTTCTCAGCGCCCACCTGTGCTGTCTCCTTCCAGAGATACGGCGGTCCCATCGGCATATACCGCACGAGTCTCGTATCGTACATCCCGATCGGCGTCTCCAACTATCCCCAGCCTGCGTCAGCCACACACCCCCACCAAGGGCCAACAAACGACGCACCAAACGCGGGACGTGCGCAATTTGCAGCGTCATCTCCGTCCGGATCACCTCCAGCTTGCCAACGATGAACGTCTACCGTCACGAAATCGGAAAGCGAACACCTGAACGAAAAAAATCGGTCATTAACGCACCTCATCCACCTCCAGGT
>JBBPLC010000128.1:0-61529 GCA_038089535.1 Hemileccinum rubropunctum
GTGAAACTTTACGTCCCTTGTAGGATACTCCATTTAGTATAATTTGTTTGATTAATTACCGCGCTGGTTTCCATCAAGAATTGATGAACCATATTTGACATGGGAACTTTCCCATGATCCTGAGAAACTCTGTACATGTGTTATGTACATCCCTGAGAATCCCTCGCTTAGTTGGTCTTGGCATTCTCACATGACTAACACGCTTGGGAACAATTAGTAATAGTTGTTTGTTGACGCTTTGTCATCACCCAAGGCCTAAGGTATAAATACCCCACGGCTGAAAACTGATGAGGCACTATCGCCGAAATCCCCCTTCTGCAGTTATTGTATTTAGGGGTCTATTTTCAGTTGTACTGCTCTCATCACCCTTTGATACCATTTTATCAAATCCCCCCCAAATCTATCTAGGGACACACTAGAAGAGCTCATAACAGCTACAGGGTAGCCTCCAGGAGGAGTTTGCTCATGTTGTGTTGGACCCCCCTCACCAAACAGAGATGCATGCAGTACCTGAATCAGGACAGTGTCCCCGAAGCTCTCACCTGGTTTAGTTGGCTGAGTATGTAGTTAGGTCCCTGGATGCTAGGTGAGTCATCCACATCATTTTTGAATGATCCAGCACTCTCACCATTGACTGTTTTGACAATTTTGTCTAGATCGCCCTCTGGACCTGTTTTCCAACATTTCGGCTTTGGATCGTTGTCGTCGTTGCGACCGCATTGGAGAGCCTGTGGTAGGCTGTTGGAACCCTCTGGTACGTCCTCATTTTGTCCCGGCTCGATCTGTGTCACTATCTTGACTAGATCGCCCTTACCGCCTCCTAGGTCGGTAGGTCGACGCGGTGCATTCGTTTCGTCGACAGCCTGGTTGCTAATGCTCGTAGGACGCTCCTTGGGATTGGGTAAGTCCCCTGGTACAACTACTCTGCTGTCCGGCTCGCTCTGCTCGACTCGAGCCTCCCTGCTAGGTGAGTACCCTTGGTCTCTTTGCTCTGACCGTTCGTGCTGATGTTCCGACGCGTTTTGCAGGTCCTTGGGTGGATCTACGGGATCCTTGGTGCCTGTTGACGCTCCCGTTGTCGCCATTTCGGCTGTGCTGAGTCCATCGCCGTGTTTCGCAGATGTGACTCACTCCCCCTCAAGCTCTGCGCTTGGGGGCTCGTCCTCTTGCGCGGGACTGTCGTCAGGTGGCTTAGGTAGTATGGGTAGGCTCGGTGGTCCGTCAGGTACATTGTCGTCGCTTGGTGAGGTGAGGTGATCGACTTCGTCGACAGCCGTGGTCAATCGCTCCTGCGCGTTCGCACCACATTCCACCCCCTTGATCGACTTATCCCGACTCGACTGTCCACTCTCCCCCTCGACTCCCTCGTCATGGGGGACCCCTATGACCTCGCCGTTACCTCCCGTCGCGTCTGCGCGTCCATGCGCGACGCTACTGTTTCGCTCGTCAACGGTCTTACCACCTGGCTCGACCTCGACATCCTTCCCATGCGCTTCCTCTGCTGCACTAAGTACCTGTGTAGCTTTCTCTGCCACGTTTTATAGATGACTGGGCTTTCCAGGTTGACAGCTCTCGTCGCCGTCGTTGCCCTTTACCTCTGCACCCTCCCTTGACATCTCCGGCTCCCCCGGCTCGCCCTCATCCACCCTTGTGCTCTCAGCCGCCTCGGGCGGCTCTGTAGGTGCGACCGGATGATGTTCATCGTCACCCCGTCGCGTCTGCAGGGTCTTCCGGTGGTTCCGGTGGGTTGCTGACCTCGACAGGTCGGCTCCGAGTCGTCTCACAGGTCATCGGTGCTGTTGCCGGTTTGTTCGCCTGGGCTTCCGGCAGCCCTATGATCCTTCTGGGTCATTTACGATGTTGTGCGATGCGCTCGGTGCGCTCGCGTCGTACAGGTGAGTCTCTGCGCTATGCGTTTGACTCCGTTCCAGGTCGTCGACGTACTCGTGCACTCGACGTTCTGCATCGTTGGTGGTCGCCCGAGTCCTCCCGTCGACCTCCCCACCATCAACGTCGTCACCCGCTGCTTCCTCGCGGCTTATCGCGGCCTCATGGTCCTCTCCACTCGATCTCTCGTCTTGCGGCGTCCCTGCTGGCTGTAGGGTTTTCGATCCATCTTCTCGGGTCTTCAGGTGAGTCGTTTCTTCAACTCGTTTGACTGCTCGCTCCTCGAGCGGCTCGTCTGTTTGGTATTGCGACTTGCCCCTCTGGCTCTGCTGGCCCAGCGCTCGTCGCGTTTGGTGTCGGCACGTCAGTGGTCTTGTTACTGACCTTCTGACCTGCTGTTTCGGGTTGTGAGCTGCTTGCCGAGGTTGCGAGGCTTACGCTGTCAGCTGCTGTGTCGTCCATGGCACTCTTGCCTGGTCGTCCTGCTGCGGCTACCTCGCCGATTCTCCCGCGCGACGTCTTGCCCTGCCTGCCCTTCCTGGGCTTGGCTCCAACTCGTCCCTGCTGGCCCGTTGCATCGCGTTCACGCTCGCGACGCGTCACGTCCCTTGGTAAGTGGCCCGCTTGGCTCCTCGACTCCTGGCTGACCTTCTCGTTGTCCTGCGCTTTGTGTCCGGGTTCGCCGCACTCTCGACAGGTGCCGGCGATGGTTTTGGGTGTGTGCGCAGCCGTACGGATGGTCTTGGCAGGTACTGTATATGTTGTATTAGTCGTAGACTTGCTGTACCTCCGGTCCAGGTGTGAGAGCCATTCCCGCGCCGTTGTGAGATTCATCAGTCCGATGAATACCGAGTCCGGTACTGTTACCAATATGATTGCCTGGGCAATGGCATTTTGCTGTTGCCATGTCTCGAGTTCGGCCGGGTTTGTTGCATCGGGCTGAATTTCTGTTCCATTGAAGAAGCCTGTAAGGCCTTCTTCAGCCGTTGCCTCGAGAACCTTCTCGCGGTAATTTGACCAGTTCCGACCATCCGGTCTGAGTGCGGGAACATGGCAGAACCACACTGCGTGATGCTGTTGCCTTTGCCGAAAACATCCGGGGTGCCTTCCGGAACCTTGAGATATGTCAGGTATCCCTTACTGCCCCAGTATGTCTCATCCGCGACCTCGTGTACAACCTCGAGGTAATTCCTGAAGTGGTCTTGATAACGGGTATGCTGAAAGAATAATATTGTAGGGTACGGGACGATGGGATCCTTGCTAAAAGGCAGCTTGGTCTCTGCACCCTCGAGAGTGGCGTCAAGTGTCGAGGTTCCCGTGGACACCATATATCGCAGCACTCCCGAGCACTGACGAGGAAGGTAGAAGGGATGGGAGGTCGATGTGTGTCGAGAAGTAATGTATCAGTCGAATGAGTAATAATAACCAGGGCTGGGGGCTCAAAGACACGGCCTCCGGACTATCTTTAACACCCACGATGAAGCTCGTTGAATCAGAGTCTTGTGACTTGAATTGCAGTGCACTGGTAGTCCAGTATGTGATTGGGTTGCCCACGGCTGACGAAAGCGGTCTGCCTGCTCGGTCAGCCATTCGGCCAAGGTATGAAAAGACTAACCGCATTCACCCCGTGTCGTAACACGTGCAAAATTGAGCTGAAAGATGACTGGCTTATGATAGAGAAGGACGGAGTTTGGATTAGTTGCAGGCGGAGTCATAGTGACACTGAACATTCTCAGCGGAAGGCATAGACCCATGGGGTTACATATCTTCTGGCAGCAAAATTCACGAGGAATTGTCTGCAAGACTCACATTTTCTTAGCACCAGATGGCGCGTATGTAGTACTGCGCAGTGGGGCGATCACTGTGCAGAAGTGATAGGCTAAAATTTGACCTGCTGACATCGCTCCGTAGCGCTCAGGCTGCGCCGGTTTTAACGGCCGCGTCCTAAGTTAGAGTCGCGTCGCCTTGAAAGTAATGTTAGCAGTGGATCACGGGATATGTGGATACGTGGATCAACAACAACTGAGTTTAGAATAAGCCCAACGGATCTTGTCAGCCTAGTACAGGACCGTGACACACAGAAACCGACATTCGGATCTTGTTCTTCGCAGCAACCTAATTGCTCCGCGGCATCGGACTCGGTGAATAAAGACTGAACGATGGGCCGCTCACCGAATTATCCGGTTATCAGACGAATGGCTCCCTGTCAACGTCAGCTAGTTAGCCGTACCGTACGTCGGATCCAGGGTCTCACTGTGGCAGTTTCACTGGCACTGATTTGACGGATCATTCCTTGTTACGGTCGCCGCCCGCTTTCTTGTATGGTTCCCGGTAAAGTACCCACGAACAACGTTATCAGGCACTTGAAGCGGCCAAAGGGATGCGCCGGCATCGCATAATGACCCATCCCAAACAAGTTCCACTACTATTAGTAGCGTCTCACATGCGATCGATATCCATCAGAACGTGGTCGTCTTCTGATTTTGATAGGTACTACTAATGTGCTGAGTCCATCAAATTCTCCAGTACTCAATGCTATTGGCTGCTCTATCAAATGGGAATTCTCCGCCCCAAATCTCGACATCCCTGGAACTTTCTTCCACACCGGCCCACAGTTTGCCTATCGTATCCCGTGCGCTGCCAATGTCGTTCACACGTCCTCCATCAAGTTCTTCTTTGCAGCTCTGGTAATGTTGATAAGCAAATGCAAAGCTCTGTTCTCAACTATCTCACCTGGATGGCTTGACAGATATCCGTATCGATGACAGCCAGGACGTCAGCCATCGATCCCTGTTTCGCCCACCGCAACCCAACCGTCGCTTTCACCACCGATGAAAGTAATCCGAGACCAGCAAATCCCATCCCAGCTCCGTACAGCGAGCGGGCCCGAGCAAGGAAGTTATCTAGCTCAGGAGTAGGAACAGCATGGATACCATCCAGTCCAGTAGCAAATAATCCGTTCGTATTCGCTATCCGTCTTGCGTTGGTCTGGCGAAGTCGAGAACGAGCTGCTGCTGTGAATGACGCAGCAAGGCTGGGCGTATTAGTTGCGAGCAGACTTCTTGTGATAGCGCGGAGACTGTCCATGTTGGCGATGTGAGTGCACGTGCCATTGGTCGAATGTCAACAAGATACTTGCTCTTCAATTGTAGCATTGGCTATCAGAGTGTCGACCTGGAGCAGTACATGTGGGGGTTTGAATAAGAGAGCGAGGTGGAGACGTACCATGAGATTGCTGTAGTAGCGCCATCATGATGGTATAGAGTTGAGCTTGGGTGTGAACGGGAAGAAAGTAGCCACGTACACATGTCCCAAGGTCTTGCCGTTGCTATCGAGTTGTGGGTGGGAAGTTACCGCGGGCATCTTGGGAAGCCTGTGCTTGAATAAACCCTTGGAACGCGGGCTTATAAGAAGTTCACGCCGCGCCCGGGCCTGATTTATTTAACACCAAGTTGCAGTGCTAGTTCGGCTTCGGATATCAGCTTGGTTAACGCGAGATGCTTCTTCCTTGTTCAGGAGGAATCCCTGAATCTATTTCCAGGCAATAACGTTGTGGATCAACCTAGCCGGTGGGCGACTCATAGATCCATTTACACATTGACGTGCACCGTGTCTTACGGTCAGTTCCTTGTTCACCGAGTTATAACCCCAACCCCGATTCCCGATGGGCAATCTCTTCCCCTAGGTCCGTTCAGTCACGTTCCAAACTGAGCCAGGGCGTAAGTCTGAACCAGTGCTCTAGTCCGAGAGCAACTGCCATCGTTGACCTACATGAACTTGCACATAAGCGCTCCTTGCTCAGACTTCAATTGGGACGGAGTTTGATCAAATTCCATTATAAAGCTGTATATTTCTCTCGAATTCTGGCGGGACCCTCTTGTTCTCTCCTCCATGTTACAGTCAAGGTCATCCGTCCCTTCGAGGGAAGCATTCTTTCTTGGTCCCTTTGTTGTCCCGAGAATATGGGTTGGTCTGTGGCAGCTCTCCAGTAATGCATGGGGTAGCGCGCCAGCCGCCAGAATTCGTCAGGGGATGTCTCGGCATGCCGAGCTTGGCTACAATGCATTTGGTACGAGAGTCTTCCAGGGTCCTTCCACGTTGTCTGATTGCCACCACACCGTCAGATATGGTGCGGAATACCGTTTACCCCATAGTTTTTCTTCTCATAATGAATATCTCGTTTGACTGTTTGCCGTCACTGATCTCTGAAGGGTAAGATCTGATCGACTTCATCGCCCATTTCTTACCGCTGAAATTATTTGCAGCCGATCACTATGGGAGCTCGGAAATTCTCTTTGTGAGTCATCCTTCTTTACTTGACTTGAACCATGTGATCTGAGCCACCATCAGGGGCAGTTCAAAGAGTCGTTACCTTCAAGTATGCCTGTCATTGGCGCCACCAAGTGGTGTGTCTTCAGAACCACCGATCCAACACGCGCTGTCGTGGAATCCGCAGTCCGGGAACGTATGAAGCGCATGCGTAGCCAGTCTATCGATTTATTGCAGGTGCGAGTTATCCCGACTTGCTTCCTCACCTTCCATTAAAGCGATTCATCTTCCCGCCATCGTCTCAGTTTCATTGGCAAGATTACTCCGATAAAGGCTATCTAACAGCTCTTCAAATCCTCCAAGATCTCCAGAATGAGGGATTGATCTCCGCAGTGGGGCTATGTAATTTTGACGCAATCCGTACAGATGAGATCTGTACGCAACTTGGTCCTGGATTCATCGTCTCGAATCAAGTGCCGGTGAGGATAGCACCCTGAAACCTGGCGCGTGAGACTCATCAATCGGGCGTAGTTCTCCTTGATTGATACGAGGGCCTTGGACGGCATGGGAGATGTATGTGAACGACACAACGTGAAGCTTCTAACATACGGCACCCTCGTAAGTCATATCCGATGCGACGCCGGATCTGCTGTTGCTCATCTGCAATCCTGGCAGTGCGGTGGCTTCTTGGCAGACAAGTGGCTTGATCAGCCGGAACCAGATCTCTACGCCGGCGACTTGACGCCGTCTCAACGCAAGGCAAGTAAAACACGCGCAACTTCTATCCATCATTTACTGTCATTTGCTGATTTCCCTCCTCCCCTCTCTTTCCGTTTTCTGCTTGCCTGCTTCCTTTTTGAAAAAAAAAAAAAAAACACGCTTTTCACACGTCGTCCATGGTTTCCTCGTTTAGTACCTCGACGTCATCGTAAAAGCATGGGGCAGCTGGGCGCTCTTTCAAACTCTCCTGGCTGTGCTTCATGACGTGGGCGATCGCCACGGTGGAGTTAGCATCGCCAACATCGCCACACGTTGGGTTCTGGATCATCCGTTCGTGGGTGCTGTGATCATAGGTAGCGAAACCCTATCATGATCTTCCTTTTTGAAACATAGCTCTCATTTCGCTCCGGTCTTTGATTTCCAGGTGTTCGATTGGGCATTTCGGAGCATCCGGATGACAACCAACGTGTGTTTGATATCACGTTGACGGACGAGGACAGGAATGCGATCGAAGCGGTCCTTGCTCAGTCCAACGGTCGCCACATGATCACCACGATTGGTGACTGCGGCGCCGAGTACCGCTAAAGATGTAGAATCGAGAGAAGACAACTATAGAATGGACAATGTCGAATACAATACAATACTCATTTTCTTGAATTGCAATTTCGTCGGACGTTCACGCGATCACACGCATCAGGGTCTGATCATCGAGAAGAATCTAGGTCTGTGCTTGTAGTTTCAGGTTCGTGTGTTGCCTGCATTTGACCAACTTGATACAAGCCCTGCCACATTTCGTCCTCATGGTAGGAACAGCAAACGATGCGCAAATAATGATTATAACCACAAACGTCAGTGAATCAAAGTACAGCTTATGTGATGGATGGATGGTGGATGGATGGAAGATGGATGGGAACTGAAATGCATTGCTTGCTAAGGAACCCAATGAATGAATGTTGTATATCGGCAATGCAATAGTCCGATACAGTGTAAAAGGGACCGGTGAACGCCGCCGAATAAGGTCTCACAGTCTGCTGATGTGGGAGGTCATCAGAGCAGAGGACAGGCGTTGGATTGGCTGCAATTTTCTCTTCACGTCTCGTAGGATAGCCGTTTTCGGATGCCAGTCTCGAAAGGCATCTCGTAACGCCACGATTTCGTCGGAGAAAAGAGCGATGACCCTATCATCTGCGATGAGATCGCGGAGCGCCCATGGAATCTGTATTTTCATATGAATAGTGAATCGAACACCACCGAGTTGTACGGAGCCAAGACATACTTCGTAATCATTTCGCTCTGCTAGGGCATTAAATGTCTCTTCAACAAGTTCAACCTGTGCTCCTGAACCGCTGTCGGTAAGGAACAGGTAATTTACTGCAAGGCTGTGGCCAAATATGAAAGAGGCCGGATCACAGGAAGTTGGAAATCACTTACGCGTACGTAGCGTGTTCCTCATATGGAGTGGAATGCCCGATGCCATTCAACGATCCCGCGGTGACTTCTGATAGGTGTGTCAACAGCCCCCCATCAGACAGTCCTGCATTTCGGATGCGAAGAAGCAGGACGAGCAAATTGGAGAGAAAGTCGGAGGGGCTATGACAGGATTAGCTAATCATGATCCTCAATGACAAATCAGTTCTTACGCACTGGTATACGTCTCCATCGATGTACAGCGCACGGAGAATCAAAGGATGGGATACGGATGTGAACAAACCCGAGTATAGCCCTACGACCTGGTCGTTGAGCGACGCGATATAGACCATCTTGATCTAGGTGATAGATTGATTTTTGTGGGCGGCGAGCGTTGCACAGGTACTAGTAGAACACGTACCCCGTTGTTCAGGACATTTCCAAGAGCTCTTACGTAGTCCCGAGAAATAGCGCTTTCTGTGTTCTAATAAGTAAGACAGTCAGATAAGAAGGCACACACGCCCCTGAACCTAAAGGGTCTGCACCTGGAATTCAAACAATTCTCTCGCGGCTGTGGATTCAAAATACTAGGGGGAACCATGAGCCTGATTATTCACCACAGCGATGTCGCGTAAACGTGCCTGGATATACGGTTGCACTAACGAACTGGTACTCAAGTATCGCAACGGTCCAAGATGGATCCCACAGAGTGCCAAGCAACATATTCGCTGTGGGGGCCGCATCGACGAAACGGATCCAGAGGCAACACCACTTGCGGGAACAGATGCGTCGACATTGAGGGCTGTTCGAATATGACGATCAGTGATGAGACGGTCTAAGAGGTGTGTCGAGACCACAGATCCTTGCGAATGTGTTGCGATAAAAATAGCATCGGCGTCATGAAGATCCTCCATCCATTCTTTATTACCAATCAAGTTTTGGTACAATCTGTTTAAGTTGACATATCATGGTGAAGGCGCGTCGTCAAAGACAAGCGATAACATACCTCTCAACCCGGCGATTGATGGTCCCTTCGCCTTCCAGGGGTATCTTGGTAACTTTCTCAAGCTTCACCTTGTGTTCCTCCTGGAACAAATCCAGGGCTTCCACAATCCCGCTTACAAATTTGGCACTTGTCCCTGTAGGCTGAGCAAGAAATCGAATCAAGTACGTACATACGAGATATTGCAGTGTACTAACCTCGCCAGCCAGTGTACGCAAGACGGCACCTTCAAGCAGTTGTCGTGAATATAAGGCTTTACTACAAATCCAGGGCAGGGACCTACCGGGAAACCATCCATGGACCCCAATGACGACCACTCTCTTGCACCCCCTGAGTGCGTCCACGATGTCCCCCCTACCAAGCACCTCCCACGTTCGTGGGAGAGCTTTATCGTACGGTGAATAAACGGTTTCCTTTGCCTTACCTTTACCCTTGTCCAAAGATGCCTCATCGCGGGAAAATAAAACCCCGCTGACATATTGTAGGGTCTTTGATAGGACGGATGGGGCCTCACGAGGCACTGCCGATCTTGGCAACGTATGAAATATATCATTCCAGGTGGGAAGAACAAGATTCGGCGGCGGTGGTGATGTTGGGGTCTTTACGCCTGATTTTTTGGATGGCGATGGCGAAGGCTGCCGCTTCAGCGAGTCATATGCAACGGCTTCTGGCCTGGTTACCGCGTGAGGTATGGGGGACCGCTTATCATATGATTTCTTAGGTGGCGGAGATGAAGGAGATGGATTATCTGTACAGAGTTGTGCCCGAACGAGCGGCCTTGTGACCTGAGCCGGCGATGCTTGGGTCACCGTAGGCGTTGATGAAGACACAGAATTAGGCTCAGCAGCCATCTCGTCGTCTATTTCCATGACTTCCATTTTCCCATCATCTTTCTCGTAAGTCAAGGATTTCATCGCGATTGCCTTTGCGGTGAAGAATGACATCCATCCTGTTGGATTCGCTGAGATCACGGATTGGACTGGATTGCTATAATGGATTGGCGGGCCTGCGGACGGATCCAGCGGAGCAGGGGATATTTGTTGAGCCTCGTGGTCTCCTGCGGACCGATTCTCCACAGTCTTTGATCCTGTCTGAAATTGTTGTGGCGGATCTTGTTGAGAACCCGAATTCATATCCGGGGCAAACGCATTAGTACTGGCTGGTGATGAGGACTGGTACCAAGCCCAGGGCGTGTACCATGTGGGACCTTGTAGGACTCTTTCAGCATCTGCGTCATGAACGGAAGACGGTTTCTTATTACCGGGTGAGGAACGTTCCGCGACGGAATTCGGGCTCAAGTCCACCTGAGCCTTCGTCTCGCCTTCCGGCTGTGTTGGAGCGGGAAGGGCGGAAGACATGAATGGCTGTGAGCGGTTAATAGGATCGGAAGTAGGCCGTTCGGGAGTTGCCGAAGGTATATAAGCGTCCACCGACTCCGACTTGTTTTGGGCGCTTGGATCCGTCTGTACATTAGAGGAACTTGCACCCCAACCGAGATACGTCCACCACGTATTCGTGCGAACCTCGGTTGCTGCGGTTCGTTGGCTAAGAGATTGATCACCGCAATCTGAAACATGTACCGTAGATGTGGAACTCGTACGACTTGGTTCTGTTACATTAATCGAGGTTGCAATCGAAGTATCTTCGGGATCTATCCAGCATGCGGTAATGAAATCCAAAATTTGTTGTAACATAACGGGAGCCCTACCTGGCATCACGACGGGGGGTTCGTAAGAGGATCCTGATGGATCCCGAAGAGGTACGGCGACTGTGATCTCAGGTGGAGGTCTGGATTTGGCCAACATGGGAAAGCTTAAAGCAAACATGCTTGTCGCGGTATTAGCGGCAACGGTGGGAGTCGTGTCATCCCGAGTTTGAGGTAACGGGGAATGGAGTGATAAAGGACTCGGCGGCGACTGAGAAACCGGTTGCTCCTTGCGGACGGAATGGGTGTCGACCTTCAATGCAGAATGTGGGGACACAGCACGTCTAGATAGAGACTGCAGATCGCTGGAGTTTCCAACTGTAGCAGTTGATTCCGCAGGTTCAGTGGTTTCGAGGGCAACATGCTGAGGATTGGTTTCTGACGACTCTGTACAAATATGAACAGTATCCGGTGCTTGTGGTGCGGACTCCACTTCAACCTTGACTTCTGTGATAGAGGTCCCCTTGTCGCTCGACAAAAAGAACACATTGAACCATGAGCGCTTAGTAGACAAGGAAGGGGGTGGAGGGGGATCCTGTGTAACATCCGGTGGACTGGTTGAAGGGGTAATAGGGGGTGGGGACTGATGGACATGAGGAGTTACAGAAACGTGGTCTGAGGCAAGGGTTGGCGAAGTGGTCGGAGTGGGACCTTGGTGCCCTTGGCCCAATTGATCAATTGAGGTTCACGCTTGAAGAGAGGCATGATCGCACCTGACACCGATTGGTTGGACACATCCGAGTCCGCCACGATTAGGGGAGGTAATTCGGGAGAGTTGTCACCCGTAAATGTCATTGATTCCTCATGACTCAGGGTAGGGTTTGACGGAGAAGGCTCTGAATCAGGCGGCATGGCTCTGCGTAGGATGATGGGTAAACTGTCAGCAACGGAGGCTTGTGAACGTGTCTGTTGGGGTTCTGCAATCACAAACGAGAGGGTGGGTGGGAGAGAGTTCTTGTATATAAAGATGGGAGGTTTCCAGCGGGAGGAGGAGAAGGGCATCAACGACCAGTGAAGGCTCAAGCAGACTCTGCCAGCAACCAGCTGGCTGGAGGAACACGCAGCAGCTACACGACCAACAACACCCACTACAATTACAATCACGTGATGTAGAACACGTGCGTGCCGCATCAGTTGCTGGGGCGCATCGCCACCGGCTAAGGACCAAATTTGAACTTCCGACAGCGACGTATCTATACACTCAGATTACACTCCGCTCGCGTTTTTCGTACGTGCCGAGGCGGCAACTTCTTGGGTACCTGGATGTCACCCAATGAACATTTTCTTCTATTCCATAGCCAGTCAGTGTCATAGAAATTGACAAATTTTTGATAACTATGCTATGGTATACTAAGTTTCGAAACCGAAAAGGTTTGTTTGAAATAGCTCATAATATACATCTAGCACAAAACGTAGCAAGCATAGCGTATAAGCTACATAAAAAGGTGAAAAAAGTGGGTCAGAGAAAAACGAAAATGGTATATACGAGAGATTTTCGAAGCAGAGGGCGAAAGACGAAAGAAAGGGAAGAGAAAGCAGGATAAGACGCGATGAACCGACCAAGCGCATAAAGCGCAAAACATTCAGAAAATAAAATAAAGCACCAAAACCAAGAGACGACGTCGAAAGTGAAAGGGAACAAAGAGGGGCATAGAGATCATAGTTCTTCATCACTCATAGCATAGAGACTTAAAGTAGCCATATCCCCGAGGTGCAACTCATGTTCAGGTCGGAGTTGGAGACTTGACGGGGATCCTGGGATCTCCGTCATAGAGAAACTGGCAATTGTAGGCGAGATATTATTCCTGGTTCCAGACGGGAGGGAGTACGCATGTTGGGCGTGAGGGTACATGGTGGTGTGTCCAAGTACGTGTCCGTGCCCGCCGCTGCTACAAGAACCCTTTGGAATACTGCGCATCGGCGAGGGTGGAGACGGGGGCGCGGAAGAAAATCCAGGTCGATCGTGCATGCTTTCTTCAAGCATAAGCAACGACATATTCTGCGGCACATTCGGGAAAACAGACGACGTTGTACTCGCGCGCCGTCGACGAGGACGCGGTGCCACCACGGTCACTGGCGCTGGCGAGTCAACACGGGAAGGCGATGCCGCCCGCGACGACTGGGGACTCTGGTTGTCGACAGATATCGTGAACCCATTCGTATGTACGTAGGGGAGCGGGCGCTGCGCCGTCGGCCGACGGGTAGCTGCCAATGGGGAAGGCACCCTTAATGACCGGTCATGGGGAGACCTGGAAAACGACCTTGGAGGCGGTGCACGTGGTGACACGCCAGAGGCAAGCCGGTGGATTTGGCTCCGCATCTCATCCAGTTGGTCCTCAAGTTCTCGAATGCGATCACGCAGCTGGAGATTCTCCTCTCGAAGCGTCTTGGTTGTCCGCTGCGAATCGGACAGCGCAGAGAGCAGTGCCTCCGTTTCGAGATCGTGCTTCTCCTTCATTAACTGGATCGCGGCCTGCTGAGAAGACGTCGCGGATATCGAGGTTGGTGCAGTCGACCCCGAAAACGTCGTACGAGGAGCAGAAAATGTTGGACTACCCCATGTAAGACCACCTTCCGAGGGTGTCATCCCACGAGACACACTACCGCTGCGTCCCCAAGAGGAAGTAGACGTAGCCTCGGAAAACGCCGCCCTAGAAGGCACGAAACGCTCCTCTCGTTCGCTGTGAGCTCGCAGGGTGGCATATCTGCCAGCTCCCGATGCATGCGTGTTAGATCCATCCTTGTCACCATCAAGGAGCCCAGCCGCGGCAAATGCTTTTACAGTCCTCGGTCCAAGCCATTCCATGACAGGAGGTCTGTTGGACAGCGAGGACGAGGGTCGTATCGGAGATGTTGAGCCAGTTGTGGGAGACAACCGTGCTTCTTCAACACTCATACTCCGTCTGCGGTTATAGAAGAGATGTGGCCGTCGTCGTTTATTTACCTCCAATGGACCACCGAACTCAAGGCTGGGACGTGAGTTGGGCTGGCGTGTGGTATCTGGGGCGGAACGAGGCAAGATTTGGGATGACGAAGCCTTTTCACTCGTGGGTGGTAGAAGCGCGGGAGGCGGGTCCGCCAAACGAGAATTTCCCGGGGCATAGGATGATACATGGCGATTTGGCGTAACGAGGCGGGAATCAGCACGTCTGCGCGGTGGGATATCCGTCGATCCGCGCGAGCTCGCAGGTGACGGTCCTTGGGTAGAGTGTGATTGAGATGACAGTGGCGACGGCGGTTGATGACGCTTTTGGCCACGCAGCCCTAAGGGTGATGAGGTCTCATGGGATGAATCACCCGTGCCAAGGCTAGGCGGTGCGGTTGTCACGGAACGCATGAGACGCGGAAGTGAGGAAGGTGGGCCAGGTAGAGGGTTTATACGGGGCAAGGATGCGGAGCGCCTTGTGGGCGAGGACTGCACAATGGTACGAGACGCTGACGGTGGGATAACAAGACCTAGACGAGGAGAAGGGGAAGGGGTGGTCCGTGGAGAATGCCCGTCCGCAGTCGGCAGGCGGAGCGAGGAGGTAGAAGCTGGATGGCTGGGGCTTCGTAAATTGGCACTGGATGGAAGACGACTGGTGTTAGGACTCGGGATTTGAGATTTGCCATTGATCCTGTTCGGGCTGAGAAGCTGAGCGAGGTCCGGATCTAATGCGCCAAAGTCAAGCGCAGGATCAGGATCTTCAATGTCAGCTGGTGCACTTCCTTGAGTTGGGAGAAGTGGGTCAGGTTCATTTGTATCTCCCTCCACCACAATACAATCCACGCCTTTGAGCCATTCACTGGCGGCGGTAGCGTCCTCTGCCTTTAACGCGTGCATCACCTCGGTTGCCAGCCTAGAGGTCGACAGATCGAAAACAGATACCGCTCGTGAATCAGGAGATGGGATTCGGCTTTTGCTTTTGTCAATCTTTTCGAGGTTGAATGGGGACGTAGGTGTGTCATCGTCACCATCTCCATGCGTTTCGTCCCCAAGATGCGGTATGTGCTTGGAGATACCCGAGTTTTCAGCCTCGATGATGGTGGAGAGATCAGCACCCAATGGTGGGCCAGGAGAGGGCAAAGGTAGGACTGCACTCCAATGAGAAAACTGGCCATTCAGAAAGCAGAATAAATACCATAATGTTCTTCGCTCGTTCGTGACGAAGGAGTCGGGTCAGAGGCAGACCTGTTGACGTCGCGACTCCGCTTGCGGGCCATCATTTCCTCCTCGAAGTTTTCGTTGGGTCTCGCAATAGAGATGACTGGGGTTTGTTCCGCCTCTTGTGGACGTGTGTGAGTGGCTGAGTTCTTTCTATCATAACCTATTCGTCGCAGAGATCCGAAGTTGACGATAGATGGCTTTGTTGTATGGGAAGGACTGGGTGGTGGATTTGACGTCTTGGCTGGTGCAAAAGGGAGCAAGTTGCGAATTGAACGGAAAGATGGGATGGAAGAGGCGGGGGTCTGTGGCAAGGCTAGAGTGACGGAGGTAGGAACTGGGCTGGGTTGGTTGGTGCTCTCTGACTTGCGACGAAGCTGGGATACGAGAGAGGTTTGAGAGATGGGAAAAGTAGAAGAGATGGAGCTACGAGAAGGGCGGGGCGTGACGACCGGTATTGAAGACTGAGAGGCTGAAAGTTGGACGAAATGTTCAACCATGTTGAAGCCGAATCAGAGGAACGAGGTGAGAAGGAGGCGGAGGCGTCGAACGGAGAACATGCAGCGGAGAAGGCCAGCTCCACGGTACAGACTTTCTCGTCGTCCACACTTTCCTCCACAGAGCCCCGCTCAAAAGTTTCATTGTCACTTGCCTTTTTTCGTAGCCGATCAATTAGTCGGCAACTGCCACGCAGCCAATCACATCGCTCCCGGTAACACCTAACTGACTGCGTCGGACGCGTCACATCTCGAGACTTTCAAGCCATTAATTGAATCGGAATTTCGAGATAACACAATTTATATCAGTGACTCTAGGAAAAAGTACACTCTTAGAGAACCACGAGCAAGTCTTGGCCGACAGACGGTGTACTACCAGTAGAACCCCACATTTGATCCTTCGCTCAGCGAGAAGCCAACACTTGTGAAACTTGCATGTTACATCGCAGATTAAACGTTAGACGTTTGTATGAGAAACATAAGAACACTCGAAAAAAAAGGTAAACCGAAGGGCGTTGAAGCTCTTTCTTCTCCCTCAGACATTCGAGGGTGCCATGATCATGGGTGGCAGTCGAATGAACGAATAGGTCGTGGTCTGGGTCCAGAACATTGACAATGTACCGTAGTATGCACCGAATGCAGCAATGATACCAAGGGCACCACCAGCAGTTGCAAGGTGTGTGTTACCTATTTTTTTCAGACGTTGTATCAGACACTTCGTTCGACAAACTTAAAACACGGGACATTTACCGGTGAAGGCATTGCCGGCGAGGCAGGCAAGAGAGATGACAGTAAAGCCGAGCGTGCACACAATCGGAAGCGTGGTACGCAGAGCACCAAGGCTGTAACAATGTTGGTCAGCATTGAACAAGAGGTACAGGCTCTGTAACAGTTTACACTTACGCAAACAGAAAAGTAATCAAGCTGAAAAACAAGAGGTGAAGAAGTTTCTCTAGCGACACAACACATACTTACCACCAGATGCTGAGGTAGATACCAATCGCGTTGTAAAACTCTTGTGTTGGAACACCGTCGACGCTGTATGCCGCACTGTGACCATCGTCAGCGACGAATGCAACCGCAATATATCAGATACCCACGCTAGACCGATTTGTGGCAGGTAGAGGGCACCATAACTAAAGTTGAAGCCACCGTAGGTAGTGAAGACAGTACTAGTAACACATTTGTTATCAGTGTTAAGAGATAGTTTATTGTGCCGTCGACTTACGCGCTGAAGGTGTTGCTGTCCGACGAACATCAGATTAATTCTCAGCGATGACTTGAAACACACTAACCCAAGGAACATCTCCCACATCCCGACGAGCGTTTGCGAGATACCCCCGTAGCTGTCATGAACTAAGCAGTCTATCAAAATGGATCGGATTGGTTAACGCGTACAATGTCGCGAAGACAAGGACCAAGTTGGGTGTATGGACATTTCCGGCGCCAAGGGTCAGGATCGACGAGCACAAAATAACCGTCCCGTAGGCGAGCATACCCAGAGGTGCCTACGCAATCAGTCGTTTGAGAATAAGGAAAAATATCCACTCGGCAAACGCCACGCACAGGGTTAGCGTACGTCCTCTGGTACGGTGCCATCTGTGGGGGAGGTGCAGATGCAGAGTCCATGTTGACGGTCTGCACGTAGTAGTTGTCCCTAGGTTCCTTGTCGATCGAGTTGGCGGACATGGTGAATAAGTTACCAGAGGAAGGGGAAGGAGACAATGCCGCACAGACAGGGAAACGGGGCTCGTCTGGTGTATCTCCAATCCCAAAGCTTTATATCCATCTTCCATTGACCAGAGTACACGTCTGTAATATATTTAGAGAGAGTGAACGGCTGTGACATATTAGGGCAGAGAACGCCCGATAGCATGGATGCAAAGGAAACATGTGTGGTCTTCGAAGTTCACATACTCGAACCAGGGTCGTATCGATGCAGTACACGGGTGACTCTAGGTCAGGCACTCGGTTGAAGAGATGTACCATTCCAAGCCAGTGGTATAGGTACCGAGAGTTCCAATGGGTGTTATGCCTGAAGGGAAACTCATCGCAGAATAAATCGTAGCATGAAAGATTCAAGTCCAGAATAGAACGTACTGTGCAATTCTCAGCGTCTCTGACCGCTGGTTTCCGAATGACCCAGTTTCAGGGAGACCGCAGACACAACTTGAAGGGTCTGTTGGATCTCGTAAATCTCACAACCGTGTGCTGTTTTGACGATTCTTGTCATGATTCTAGTAATATCGAGGTTCGGTTGTGCCAAAAGCCGAATATTATGTTTTCGTTAACGTGACCAGTATCGATCCATGGAGTAGATTGCGCGTCCACGAAAACATCCGATGGGTCAGCCACGTCAAATAGTCTCTGAGAGAAACATATCACAACTATTTTTCGACATCAGTTCCGAATCATTCCATATTGCTTCCCATGCAATCTCACCGTTTCCATTGTCCACCAAAGGAATACGTTCTGAAGCAACGGAAGGTGCACGGTGCCTTGAGAGCCTTTGGGAAACTAGTTCCATATGACCAGAACAACTGTCTTCTGATAAGGTCTGGCCAGGGGAGACTATGTATAGGCAACTAGTAAGTAGATAGTATCGCGTCAAAACGACCCTGGGAAATCTGCCATCAAGTTGTATTTGTTGACACCGTCGGCGCTTGAACAAGTCTCCAACTTGAATGGTAGTAGAACGGCTATCCGGGCCTCTGCTTATCGAGACTCTGCTTTGCGGACTCCTGCATTCACTTGAAGATCACACGAAGTTTAGGTCACCGTACCATGCTCGGTACCGGTTGGGCTCTTCGGTAGAATCCCAAAATCTCGTTCATGAATCACGAATCAACTTCGGAAAGGAATCAGATCGAGAGTTGAGGTCGAGTTGGACATTCAATGTCAATCTGAAGTAGGTTCAAAGAGCACCGGCTGCTGCCACTAGACAGAGGCTAGTGATCCCATATATGAAATCCTACCTCCGAACATAAACCAAGGGACGGATTCACAGCATTGCATAAATCAGCACAGTTGGATCAATCCATCTTCAGTGGCGGTGACTGACCGTACTGACCGGTGACCTTCCAGCCACGATACCCCGTTCATATCCCATGCTTCACTAACACTCTTCACTCTTGTAATGAAGTAGTCGTAGCGTGCGGTCAGCTTCTCATTTCCGCGATGCCAGGTGAGTGTTGATTTCATGCGATGCCAAGCCCCTCGGGGTTGCAGCCGCTCAGCTATTCTTCGTCAATCCGACAATTCCCGAGGTTTACGAGAACGGTAAGTTCATGTCGTCCGAGTCGTATGCCCAATAACTCTCACCTCAGGCAATATCTGCCTATACGAGGTCGTTCAGAGGTGATCAGAAAGCTATCCCTCATTGACAATGCACTATGCATACATACCGCAGTGAAAATTTTCGCCACAAACCCGATAAGACAACATGCGTCGAGCTACATGAACGTTCGGTCGACACGGGAAACTTTCTCACCGATATTCCACAGCAACCGGAAGCAAATGAAAACATGTGCTATCAACCAGAAAGAGCCCCCCTACGCAAGTCCGAGAAAATCCTCGGATCTGACGTTTCCCACTATAGCTATATGCTGGCAAACGCCTGTCCTCGAAACAGACGGAAATAAATCATGGATTGAATTCACTTCGTATCGTATTCTCACGGGTGATCGATTAATGACAGGCTCCATATGGCCAAAATGCATAGCGATCAGGGACCAGAGCCATCGCATTTGACTGTGACCCGTCTGACTCCACAGAGGTTCCGCAAAGCATTGCTAGTATGTATGCGTGCAACCATGTCTGAAAAAAGGGCATTTTGCTGTATGACAACCTGTTAGTTTGCTCACGCCAGCTTATGACACATGTCAAACATCGTGAACATGGCAACTCCTCCGATAGTTTGATGCTAGTGTGTCATTGTCGGCGACATCGTGCGCTGAAAATGCTGAAGAGAGCAAGCCTCAGTGCTTGCACCTTTGTTATGCACGATCAGATCGGACACATGGGGTGAAATGTTCGCCCCTGTGGCGCGAGGATATCAGACTCGATTGAGACCGCGATTCAAAGCGGGTGCTGTTGCCACCTGTGGAAAGTATGAAAGTTACGGGAACGAGATGTTTGAATCAAGCTTACTGAAAACTTTGAAGGTATTGAATTCACAGATGGCACCCGCCTCGTGATAGGTATAATCTGAGTCGTATCCGAGTCTCAGCTAAATTCGCAACTTGAATTTGAATATCTTGAGTAGCAACTTTTTGACCAGTGACCATTCTCCCATTTCCGAAGATAGAAGAATTTTGCCAGGATTGTAACATGGCAATTTCGTCAAACTGACTCAAACACCGTGACGGTCGCCTGCGCAGATTCAAGTTGTCTAGATACCTGAGTCTTCAACGTTATTAACTCCGACTCCTAATCCCCACAATGAGTTTCACATATGAGTCGTAAAATTCACCTTCCTTGTAAACGGTTTATACTTCATGGTGTTGGTTTCCAGACATATCGTCCCTACTGGTGGCAATTTCCGCGCGTGACTCGGCTAGAAAGCGGATTACGTCGTCATTCCCATATTTGAAGTAACCTAAATTGCTGGACGACAAGTTGAACGTTTGAACTACTGGCAACACTCCGATTTGCAAAGAGTTGGAGGTTGTTGGGAAAGTTTTTTATGATGGCTTCTTTCTTTCGGATGTACAAGTTTGTAGAGGCTTCTTACCGTGCATTGTCTGTTTGCTCACGCAGAAGTTGCAGTGCTGCCTTGGTTAGACGCCCTATGATCACGCAGTCCGCAACTGCGGCATTTCTATTCGGTGCAGGCGATATCATCGCACAGCAAGCCATCGAACATCAAGGGAAAAACCATGATGTGCGTTGTTGTCACCATAACTCGAATGAGCCTGGAATGGTTTAACGATTAACTCAGGTCATGCGAACGGCTCGGCTCACATTTTATGGAGGTGGCTATTGTCCATCGCTGCTCTGAAAGTTTTTGATACTGAAGTGCCTGACAGGTGCTCTGTTTGGTCCTGCGCTCACAAAATGGTACCAGCTTCTCAATCGTATTAAGTTCGCTAGCCCAACGAGGGGCGTGATATATCGCGTGCGCCTCGCCTGACATCGTCATCCTTTATGGGCTAACGCAAGCGGGATCAGGTATGGCTTGATCAAGCTCTTCTTACTCCAGGTAATCCTGGATTCACTACCATCGCATTGTTATATTTATGCACTTTTGCCAGTTGCCGTTGGGTTTTTCTTCGGCACGATGAGCATTTTGGAAGGAAAGGGTATACCCGGTGCGGTAGAACGTATAAGCGATGTAGGTTATGGTCCAGCATTCCTTTTCCCATCTCATCCCGCGCTCATTTGTCTCCAGAACTATCAGACGACATTGGTCCGTAACTGGTAAGAAAAGTACATAGTATCTTAGGATCTTCTCTCACCCCAAGTCTCAAGGGCTGTCTTTATCCCAACACAGATCATCAACTTCTCGATCGTGCCTCATCATCTCCGTTTTGGGGTTGTTGGCGTAGTGAGCTTGTTCTGGAGTAGGTGGCTACCATTGTTTAGGAATAACTTTCTCATCACGTCCCAATAGATACCTATCTCAGCGCCGTGAATGCTCAGACTGACCAAGATGACAGCGTCAAGCGCGAAAATTGATCCCGCATTGGCGAACAGCCAGTGTCACAGCATTGTACATCTCCTAGAGCACCTTGAAGATACCCCGTTTTTCGTGCGACTTTACCCCCTAGTCCGCTGAACAGCCATCTCATTAAAAACTTGCCAATCACGATTTTTTTTGACTCTCGGATATGTACATGAGCCAAACTTGTTGGCTGGTGCAAAACTGCAAGTGAGCGAGCGGTCATCGCTCCACGCGACCTGAGAAAGCCACAGACAGCCAGCAATTCTCGCGCCGGAAGACCAAGCGAGTCCTTGTCGACTGAACTCTCCCGCTAAACCCCACCCAGTTATTCCTGCTGCAATGCAGTCCCTTATCTGAGTTCAGGTGCAATATTGCTCACCAAAAATAAACGTTTATATTTCGCTAGCGTGGTACTTCTTACCACGAGCGACACATGCACAGAACAAAGAAGAAAGGAACAAGAGAAAAGCGATCCTGATGGTCCCTGGCAACTCGCCAGCAATCCACATGATTGACCATGTGATGTTCTGTACAGCTGATGATAAACAGGTCTCTTGAAGGAGCGTGCCTAGTCCATTCACTGAACACTAGCCCAAGGTGCGGGGGATCTAGATATCAAAGGAACGTTCTGAGTATGCTAAAATTAGCACAGTTCATCAAGAGTGAGTTTTCGGTCAAACGGCTGTCCGAGCTGTCCGCGTTGAAGAGCGAAGCGAGACAAAATGATTCCGTTCCGTTCCGAGAGAGCGCCAGTGGGCGGAAAAACAAGTGAGAGGAATGGAGAGCCCCGGATCCAATGTATCGGTGAACGGGTGTACGCAAGTCGATCAAATCGGTGCCGCGTGAGAGACGACCGCCGCTCCGGGTCCTCCACGTATGCACTGCCGGTGTTAAGCATGGAGACCGAATACCATGTCTTATTTTTAACGCCATCTGACGAGTCACGGCTAGTGGAACAGTGAACACCCGCGGCGGCCGACGCGAAGTCAAAGTCAAATTGATTTTACCCAGTCTATTACCTGCGCTTTGGGGTAGAAGGTGACTCCCCAATTCTATATCCCCCACCATCATCACAAGTAAGGTGTGTCCAAAGGTGACCGTGTAGGGATTTTGAATCGATATTCCTTTGTGCCAGCCTGGTATAGACGATTCCATTGGAGGATGAATACAAACTCAGAAACCTCACGGGTTATTGTTTTCTCGACCGGTCCCGGAGGCACTAAGATATGGCCGAAACGTGGCAGGACCTTGGCCCAAGCTTCCATTTCTTTCAGGGAAAGGGTCGTTTGGAACCTTGACAACTGAAGACTCAAAGAGTTTGCTATCCGATGAGGAACTGCATTCAGAGGGGAAACATCGTTCGCGTGGGGTCTTGCATAAAAAAAAGGAAAAAGGAAAGCAAAATGACGCGACAGCATTGTGGGCGAGTTGATGGTTCTGGGATGGGTAACCTATGGTATATCTACCATGAGGGTAGAATCATCAAAACGCGAATACATCAACGACATGGAACAAGATACCGGGAAAGATGCCTGAGGAGAAGAAGACCCTGATGTGGCACACTTATCATTTGAACTATCCGTTGGTTTTCGTCTACAACATGTGGAAGGCTCTCTGAACCCTGTTTCTAAGATCAGTTGCACAGACGTAAAGATCAAACACCATTGAGTATATGAAAGTTAGAGAGCAGGGACGCCGCACTAGTTCGGGGAGATTGGCGGAATTGTGTGACGAATAGGTATGTATATACCACTTAGGATCCTCTTCCGTACTTAGGACAGCCTTCCATATTGGCAGCCGACCAGTCACTAGCGGCTTTTTCTTCGGGTTCCAATTGTTCTCAAAGTGCAGGTAGGTGGCCAATCAGACACATGAAAACTGCGCTTTCACGTAAACACGATATGGACGAGCAGGCTTCTTGCGAGGTCTGGTAGATTCGGGCGTAGCGGGAGTAGAACCTTCTGCGTTTAGCCTAGCAGAATGTAAGCACAGAGAAGGATGAGCCTCACCCCAGAACTCACATGACGTTGATATATTGCGATTGCAGAAATCTGTGATTGAGTGTCCGGTGGTCAACTCAAGTTCTACTACTGTGGCGTAACGTGGTACATATGCATGCGAACATACGTTTCGTCCTGAGTTGGTAGCAACTTGAATGCAGCCTTGTCAGTGGTGCGACTACTGGCTATATCTCCGATTGTCCATTGCGATTTGTGGGTGGACCTTATCCCTGACGGGCCCCGTTTCAGCATGACAGCTTTCTTTTTACTACTTGACTGTTCCTCAAAGGAAGTTTCTGATGACTCATCTTCGCATTCATAATCGACACATAAAAGGTCAAGACATTGGACATATCGAATTACAGACATACATACCATGTCCGATCGGATGACCTTTCGTCTTCCTGGTCATGACCTCGATCCCCTTGCCGGGCGCAATGTACATTCCAGACCTTGTGATCTGTTTCATCAAAGATAAGAAAGGAAGGTCCGCTGGCCATAATGTGGCGTTACTGCATGGGAATGTGTTGACAGTTATGGGGCGAGTTCCGCACCGTATCTGCAATGGGAGCAGAATCACCGCTGATCACACCGCGAATAAAATCGGCGGGGATAAAACAAGATGCCGAAGGACACCTACACGGACATGTTCTGGTACGGCGGGGAATGATATTGATTGCGCGATATAGACCAAGAGACTTGCAAGAGACACCAATTGGCACGACGCTATTCGTCACGAACCCTATACGCACCTGCAGTACGTCACTAAACATCTTGCCTATCAAACGTATTTTGATGAACGGAGGTTTTCCAGGTATCGGGAATCTTGCTTCCTCACTTGGATGCCATCAAAAGGAGCGAGACGGAAAGAATGATGCGAACGGAAAGGGCTGGCCAATTGAGACGCATACACTAATCTCCTCCCGTTGCGGTTTCGGGCTTGAGGGCAGAGGGTGGCTACAAGAATGGGAGATTGTGCCACAGTTTCATGCAGCTGATTATCGATAGTACATTCCCGTCCGTGGTGAAACCGGTTGGGAGAGTGACGGAAATGTGCCAATTCATTGCAGCGCCAACAGATATGTGCACAGTCAGACGTAGCCCGCCCAAGTAAGGTAGCCTCATTCGACCCAGCCCACTGAGACTGTGGCGCTCAACTGACATTGATGAGAACGTATGGTGTGTCATGCCTCCTTTGGTAACCCAGTCGAGGATGGCAGATTATGCGTAGTTATCTTCCTCTTCCAAGAGCCTGACAGGTCTGGTAGGGACAGCCCAGATGGAAGACCAGTTACTCGGGGAGAATTGCCAAATAGGAATTGCACCATGTGAACATCAAATTGAATGGCCCTTGCATTCCGCGGATCTGTTCAAGAGATATCGACATGATTGTAGATCCTTGTAAGTGGAACGGGCAACACGACATGAAAACAGTGCAAGGCCTGGGGGAGCCAACCTTTCCAAGCCACAAGCGCACCGACAACCATGATTGCAGTGGCGTTCAGAGATCGGAAACCGAGTTTACAGGGATTGTAGACGTTGCAGCTCCATAGTGATCGTCTGAAAATGCCACGGGGACGATATGGACTGGAGACGACCAGCTCTGGATGGCTTGCGGCATGTCATTGTTACTGTAAGAAGCTCAGACAGACGATTACGAGAAACGACATTGGTCATGTCGTGACATACTCCGATCGAGGCTGTCCCATCGACCTCATAAACCACCTCACTACCGTCAACGTTGCTAGTTCACCACGTCGCCCCCGAGATACGGTTCGCGACTCGGAAACTACCCGAAGCGAGTCCGAAGCGTTTGGATGACACACTCTCTACGGCGCTCAAATCCCCCAGCGAATTGATCGTCGCCAACGACAATGAACCGCCCACCACCTTTCGTTCCGCAAGCGTATGACCCCGAGGATGCTCTAGACGATATCCCGGGCGTTCACTGGGCACTTCATGAGTTCCTTCACTCTCGCATGCTCGAGGCCGAGGAGTATTGTCATCGTGTTGACCCAAACAAGTGCGTTGCTACAACGGCTGTCTGGAACTTGAACTCGACAGTCTTCTCAGGGAGAGATTGTATTTTGCGACTGGTTATGGGCTCATTCAGTGTGTCAAGGGTCTTATGTCATTCGAAGACAAGGTACGTGGCATGCAAACGCGTCATGGATGGCACATATAACATGAACGACAGGACCTGCTTTCAGCCATAAATCACACAAAACATGGCAACTCCATCGCCTCCGCTCACCGTAAATCTGCGTCACTCGCTGGCCGTCTTGCTAGCTATATCGTTCCCGGGATGAGCAATTCTGGTACAGAATGGATCGCACAAATGACTCCGGTTGAGAGACATGCAGAGCTTGTGTACGCTGAGAGTCTGTATGAAAAGGTATCCGCATCCCTCTCTGCCACCTACAAAGACATTAATACGACCACCGGTAGAGCTTACTTGGTATCGTCTACTCTGGGGACTGGCTTGCATTCATCAAGGAAATGTGAGTATTCCTACCTTGGGGTGTGAAAATGGCTCAGTTCCCAATCCATTCGGTATATTGATTGCAGACTGAATATGCGTACAACAATATCAATATATCGACAACTTGGGCGATACCTCGAGGCGGCTGACGCGGCCTATGCTACTGCCCATGCGAGTGATGATGATATATCAGATGGGCCACTTGAGGACCCATCTATTGACATACATTTTCGTTCAGGCGTGTATCTGGGTGTTGGGCTGTCTCACCTTATCCTGTCCTTGATGCCTGGGCGCATCTTGACGATTGTCGAGCTATTCGGCTATCGAGGCGACCGCAAGGAAGGCCTGAGGATGTTGAATCGGGCGGGTGGTTGGGATGCCAACGGCGAGAGGAGTGTTATCCCTCAAGGTAGGTCACGAACTGCACTACTTTGGTGTCGTCGTTAATGAGGCGGATAACGACCCAGAATCCGAGGGTGTCCGTCGTTCAATTTGTGATATGACCCTGCTCATATTCCATCTTGTATTATCTACGTATACCTTTGAAGGCATCGATGTGTCCATGGCTCAGAAAGTTGTAGATTGGAATTTAGAAAGATATCCCAACGGTTCGTCTAGTGCTTATCTCTACAACTTTTGAAAAATTGCTGATCGTTGTGTCAGGCGTGTTTTTCCTTTTCGGCGCTGGTCGCCTTGCGCTTGTGCGTTCGCAACCGCAACGGGCTCTCGAATACTATGCTCGAGCAGCTCAAGCACAATCCCAGTATCGTAATTTGCAACATATCAGCTGGTGGGAGAGTGCCATTGCCAATTTAGCACTGTGGAATGTTGATTCCAGCCGAGATTGGTGGAGTCGCCTGCGTGGAGAGGCCACGGCAAGTCTAATTTTGCTACTTGGAAACACGTGGACTCATCGGGCCCTGTGAATAGTGGTCCAAAGCAACTTACGCATATGGGGAAGCGGCTTGCCTCGCAACAATTGGCGACCACGATGGCGCTGCCGCACTGATGGAGAAGGTATCTGGGCTAAGGCAACGGATCGCCGGCAAGAGTATACCCATAGAGGTAGGACGTACCGCCAACCTTTTTCAATCTGTTCACCGGTTCCTGTAAACAGAAATTTGCTGCTCGCAAGGCGCGCAAGTATTTGGCTCAGAAGAACCGCCTTATCCTACCAGCCCTCGAACTTGCTTACGTTTTTGCTGCAATTGCTCACGCTCCCCGCCAGATTTTAGTCGAGCGCATGATTCCTCATGTTTATCAAGCACTCGGAGAACTAGGTGTGCTGGCAGTGAATGCTGTCAATGGAAACGCGAGTCCAAGTGGGGAAAAAAACAAGAATGTGGCAGGGAAGAATCATGACAAAGCAAGAAGCAAAGTTGAAGGGAGGAACGGATACTGGGATGATTTATGTTTGGCACGTTTCTTGGAAGGCGTGTGCTGGCGTTTTGTGGCCTATCCAGTGCGTTCTTTTATTCTGCTGACTAATGACTAGATCTACTTTGTGGCCGTAGCCTGTTTCATGAGACTGACGTGCTCTATCCTCAGGACCCTGATGCCGAACTGGACGCATATGAAAAGGTGTCCGTTTCTGTTGAGGAAGCTCAACACAAGGCCAAGTCTGCGTTTGAAGAAGTGTTCGAAAACGGACCCAAGATAGAGTTGGACCATTATATTGTTTATTACGCCCGTGAGTCACACTGTTTTTGTATTCACGCGTCACCAGATATGGACTGAGTACCTGCACAGATTTCGAGTATGGTCGTCTCCTCGCACGTTCTGGCGACAAAGAGGGTGCGAAAGCCCAGTTTGACATGGTGCTGAGTGGGAAATCGCTTGAAGTCAATGCTGCTGGACGCAAAGGCAAATATAGTCTCGAGGTATGCTTTTTTCGTTCGATTGGAAGTGGTAGCTTCTTCCTGACATGATACCGCAGAATGCCTTGCACATTCGTGCGCACGCCGCCGTAGATGGCCTAGAGCAGAATCAACCTCTTTAAACGTTTACTTGCAGATTTACATCCGGACTGGGACGGGTGATTTACTGTCCATACATATATTTATGTACATACACATTGGTGTTCTTTGCTGATCTTTTACCCAGGACAGTACAGACCTAATTTACCCAGATTTAGCACTTTTTTTTTGTATTTGTGGCCGTTCTTGTGGTCAGAGGCATCCTTTGAAACACGACTCAACGCGACATGTCACAGACCCATTTACGCGTGACACGCACTGAGTGTCACGCCCTCCTACCTTTCTACTCTCATCGCGATGGATGACCGCAACCCTCGCCCACATAAACGACAGCGCACAGACCACACAGAATGCGTAGAGCCGTTGTCCCTGCCGCCGCCGCCGCCGCCGACGACGACGACACCACAATCTCTGTCAACGTTCCGGCCCCTACCCCCTCCAGTGCTTCTCCTCGCGCTTCCAGCGCTGTTGGCACATCCACCGAGTCACGAATATTATCCATTATCGCTTTTTTTGTCGCTGAGAGCACTCAGGACGTGTCTTGAACTAAAAACACTCACTCCGGACGTGGAATGTCGCGCTTGGGCCGGTCTAGCAGAGGTAGGACTCAGAGTCATCAACAGCGGTTTCACTGCCAGCGGGGAGCACGCTTGGGCGAATGGACTTGAAGCAGAAGTGAGTTATCTACTGCCTAAATTCTCACTATACTCATACGTTCTACTCCACAAGGTCGAGAAAGCAATCGGAAAAGGGGTGCGTTTTATCTCATCACCTCCTGTAAAAAAGAAGCTGAGAGATTCCATCTTTCAGCTCCTCATTGCGCAAAAGGTGGGAAACTCGCGCATACATCGAGTTTGTTCTGGTGGATTCGCCTGACGGACTCCTTCAGCATCCTTCCCTTCGTCCGATCCGCCATCACCTATCACTGCTCAACGCACAGTTCGCACTTCAAAGTAACAACACAAAATATGCTCGTGCATTGCTACGAAGACTTATAGCATCATTCATGACTTCCGATCCACCTTCCATTGTGTACATTGCCCATTTGGCCCTCATCACGCACCTGACATCAACACCACCTCTTGTATCCGGTGCATCAAATTTCGCTACGCCTTCAGCTCCCGAACTGCAAGCTGCGCTCACGGTTATCGCAGCGCTATCTAGTCTCGCTTCCAGAAATGGTCACTCAGCTATTGAAGATCTGGCTGCGGTCCTGCGTGTCAGGGTCTTAGTTGGCGCTGGCTTATGGGATTTGGTCGGTGATGCGCTATCAGCTGCCGAACGAGCCATGCAACTCGTTTTTCATACGAGAGAGGAGAAACCCATGGAAGGTGACAAGGCAAAACAAGACGTTGCTGAGGCTTTAATGAGGTCACACTCAGTAACGATACAGGACCTGCACAGCATTGCTTCGTCTCAATCCCAGTCCCAACCAAATGATGATCCTATCCCCACATCCTCCCTACCAAAAGAGACACCGACGATCTCTGGTCCAAAAGCCACGGACCCACTCACACTGACACTCACCGTGCATCTTCTTATTTTAGGTGTTATTTTTCATACCCACGCGGGTCGTGCGCGCGCTGCTGACTCTCGACTTGTCGCCCTACATGCACTCATGGATAGTGGTGCGCTGGTGGGTGGTGCTAATTCGGATGGGTTGGTGGAAGTATGTCCCGTCTTCGTTTCCCTGATTGCCTCGGTTGATTCTATTATCAGATCCCCGTTCCAGGCCATGATTCCATCTTTTTACAAACGACTCACCCACACGTCTTGTTTTTGCTCACCTTTCTTGTCTCTGCTGTTGCGAAACGGGATCCAGTGTCTCGCCGCCCCAAGAAACGGGTGTTTTCAGAGTGCGGAATCGTGCAGTGTAGGGAAGGTCGTGCGGGTAAAGAAGGTTCTGTCAGAATAAATGGTGAATTCATCCTCTTAATTAATCGATCAAAACTGGAATATTCTTTCTCTAGTTCCGCTGTGGGCGTCATGTGGTGATGTAACGGCTGTCGAGCAGAATGCCCTCAGAATCGAGGCAGACTTGCTATGTGAACTCGTTACCGTAAGCGGCTTCATTGTCGCGAAGTACAAGTATAGTTTTTACTCCTGCACTTTCAATAGGTGTCAATTCAACGGAGTGACTTTGAGGCCACAGAGAGCGTGAGTTGACTCTATCCGTAATACACACGATTCAAAATGTTCTGGTTAGCATCTCGCTACGCTGATTGCGCATACCCGCACCCACGATTTCTTCCATGCTTATGCTGCTCGCATTACACTTCTCCATGCACACCTTGCGCATGCTCTTGGCGATACAGAACGTGCGGAAATGAGCTATCGTGTCGCTGCTCATCTCGATGGGGCAGGTCCTGTTGGGTCTGGTCTGGCACCTGGAGGGGGATTCATAGCTGCTGCTGCCCGCGCTGGCGAAGCCCTTCTCCGTATTGGACTTGCTGCTGTCCAATCGTCGCCTCCTTCCTCCGCTCCTCCTGCAGAACAAACCAACCTACAACTCAACGCCTGTACCACAGCGCTCGTCAAGGACGCGCTTACGCGGTGTTCATCGGGTGCCTCCGCGCCATTGCCAGCTCTTGGAGAGCTCATTTCGGCCGCGCTGGCACGTTCGCACATCATCCGGTCCAAATCCCTCTTGAAGCACGCGCTGGAACTTCTCAGTACTGCGGGGGACAATCATCTGCGTGCGTTGGCACTGGCTGTCATCGGTGCGCAATACGTGTATACTGCCCCCGCCCATGCGATGGAGGTGCTCGCGGTTTGTGAGACACTTGGTGCGGGCATGGGTGCCAATCCAAAGAAGACGCAGGAGGGCGGGCCGTCATCCGGCGAGGCGCCGAACAAAGACGGCGTTGGGAATGCCCCGCTGCGTTTATGGGTTGGCGAGCGTTTCCTTGGTGCGTGATTGTTGTTGCTGACAGCTCGAGAGTGATGTGGATTGCTAAGGACTTATTTCCACAGAGCTGTTCAAGCGCGCTGGCAAAGATAATCGAGTTCACAAACAGGAAGCATTCAATGCGGTGTACCAGGCAGCTGTGGACGACTTTGGGACGCATCGAGCGCGACTTTGGTAAATGTTTCATTAGTAATGGTGAACGGGGATGGAAAGATAGATGTAGCGCAATCGTGCTTGACGCTCCCAGTCTTGGAAGCGAGTTCCTCACAGTACTAGTTATTAATATGTGTTGTAGCCATAATACTCTGCACGAAACATGCACGAATTTAGAGGGGGTAGAACGTCGGTATCACTGATGAGCCGCGCGTCGTTGATATTACCCTCACCCGATCTCGACCCCATCTACCTTGACAGTGATCCGAATTGGGAACGGTGAGATGCCACCAGCGTTGGTGATAAGCGGAACAGCCGTACGACCCTTTTCAGACGAGGTGTGAGTGAGCATGACCTGAAGGGCTTTCGTGAGGGTAGTGGCAAGCGTAGCGCTGAATTCGTGACGATCTACGTGTATCGCAAACATGAACGGCGCAGCGAAAGTAAACCAAGCGTCAGCGCGAATAAAATGGATCGATACGGTGGAGAGGGGTGTACCTCGATCTGATTTAGGTTGTCTGAGTTCTGCGTTGACGATCCTGTCAGGTAGGTCATGGAGTAAAGATCGAGGTCATAAACGGAGAGGGAAAAGAGCTGACCATTGTTCCCATGTCACGTCTTCCTCACCGACATACACCTGGAACCACGACGACTTTTTCGGCTTCTTCTCCGAAAAAGTGACCAAGATCTGCATGTCGTGTACATTCCATTCGTACAGAGGCAAGGACGGGAAGGAGATGAATCAATACGCCGGAGCGAGGGGTCACAGGTCATGGTTTACCTGCCCACGTTTGGTAGTCCCGCTTTCGATCGCCTTCCAAAAGACGTCTACCTTGTCGTTGACGAGCTGTTCCATTTCGGGATCTGCGACGCCGGGCTGTTGTCGATTTAAGTTGGACATAATCCAAGAAAACAGAAAATCGACGTCAGCATCGCTGTTAGGCAAATGGTTCGAGGAGAACGCGGGGATGCCAGGAACTTGAAGGAAAAAGGTGGACTGACCATGGTGACGTCGAGGACGTCAAATGTTTGTGGTTTGACTGTTCCAAAGAGACGATGGAAGAGGATCGCGTGAAGGATCGCATGGAGGACTTCTTTGGCGGTCTGTCGTTCGAGGATCTGTGTGGTGTGGAGAGTAAGATAGGTTCATCGGAGTGAGAACGAAAGGACGTACTACGTCGATGGACACGACTGGGAAGGTGGTGTTCATCGTCTAGCAGGAAGGGTGTGAAGTGCATGGAGTGCCAGTGATGGGAGTTTAACCTTTCCAACGTCCAGTCACACTGATATGGATTATTACTATGCTAGCTATTACGCTCTAGATCCTCACCGGGCCTCACCGACTCCACCATGACCGCCTCGAGTGCCAGTGGACTTGACAATCTGCGAGCACTCAGTGAGAGTCAACATTTCATTTGCAAACTTTTTCTCGAGAGAATAACTTGGCTAAAGGCATGCATCGACGTACAGTGCTCCTCGGTCCACCAGCCAAAAATACTGGCAGTACTATGCCTCTTCGGGACTACAGTGCATGGCCAGTTCATTAGCAATCCTTTGTCAGTATTCCCATAAATTTCGATTCTGGCACAGACTGGCAGTGCCAACTTAATCTCCATGAAGTCCGTGATCCTTGGCTAAAGCACCTCACTATACTCCGTCCCAGCGGGGGTTTCGTTGTGTTGGAGACAGCATTTAAAGAATTTGTCTCCATAATCATCAGTTGGTAGGACGACGGAATCTTCTAATGCAAAGTGGCCTACAACGAATCGGTTGTAACTGGCAGTTTGGGCACCCCCCTTTCGCTCGCCTGCCCAGGTGCAGCACCAAATTAGGTGTACAGGGTATGAAATGGCATTGGGCATCGGTCCCTGCCTGTTCATTATACAGTGATTGCTTGGCGTGCAACGTTGCGGCTCTGTCCGCCAGAGAGGTTTTTCAACTATACTGACTCTGGCAGGTTCGCCTAATCGTCGATGTTACATATCGATTCTCCATGCAGGCATGGCGGATGCCAAACATGAACCTGTTTAGCTACCCTAAACTGTGTTCCGTTCCTTGGATGAAGGAGAACCTCGACATCGACTATGGTGATTGATCAAAGCATTGAAAACGATGTATGTACCATGCTTGTATCCAGTACGAGTTTTGGCCGGTAAGCAAAATGTATGAAACCTCTGAGGTATGTTCTTTTCTTACTTGACCACGTCTGCAACTTTCATTTATTCCACCGAGGACGGACTGTGGAGTGGATGATTGAAAATCCCTTGTCAGGTGGTCCTTCAATCTAGCCCTTGAGGACGTGTTATCCTCCATTACCTTCAGCATCCAGCTGGGCCGGTGGCTCGCCTCGCGACCGAGCAATCCTAATTTTATCGACTCCGAGTCCATATCTTCCACATGTACCACAAAATATCATATTCCTTTTTCTCTGAGAGATTCTTCTTCTTTGCTAAAGCCGAACAAAAATATAATTTCGGACTTATTCCGAGTCCGTTGAAGCAAGTCATTTCCCAGTGGACGCCCATGACGCCACAACTCCACTTGCATGAGCTTCAATTCCACTCGGTCGTGCCACCTGAAATGGGCAAAGGTGCCTTACAAAATCTTCTCTCTTTGGTGACTTGAACATGCCTACAATAAATCCTCTCACTCAGTTCAGTCTTTAAAACAAAGTGTTTGCAACTCCTGTGCAGTCCGTTTCTACAATTTTCGGGAAGCAAATTCAAACGCCCGAACCACCCCCAGCGCTATTCGACTCCTTTAATGACTGTGAGACACCTAATGTTAGCCGCCCTCAAGAGCAAACCTCTCATCAGCGTTCCTTTTTTGTCCTCGCGACCCTGACCACAATGACAATGACAATGCTCGCTTCGCTGTTATCAGAGTTTGATCAGCCGCTGATCCCACAATCCCAGAATCGCCAATGTAACTGTCTATCTCCGTATCGGTATATTCCAACGTACACCGGCAGTCCCTTGCACACGCTCATTTGAAGCTCATTTACAGCAATGGAAGGCAAAGGTTTGTCTTTTATTTTGGATCGTCTTTGCTGCGCCGCCTTTCTACGACTTCTTCGGCTCTGTGTACGGTCTTCGTTGCAGGGACGACCACAATGCTCGATCTAGCATCTGCAAACTCAACCAACGCAGGGAGCGGTGAAACCAGCACTGCCCTCCTCAACGATCGTATCAACCTTATAGCTGCCACGACACTCGTTGGGATTACCTACGGCACCATGATCACTCTCTATTGTATGACCACCTACACCCTTCTCAAGAAGCTCTTTCGACGCAACCCACGAACTGGGTCACATCCACAGTCACTCTGGAGATCCAAAATGGAATGGCGAAAGACCCTTTTCTACATCTTCTACACCTCTGTCTTGTTCGTTTTTGCGACGATATATACCGCTGGCAATTCTCAGAATGCAATCGTGGCCTACGTCAACAACAGGCTATATCCCGGGGGTCCCTATCAATATTACATTACGTTCATGGCTGGTCAGCCTGTCATGGTCATGACCGATATCACTTCCGTGATGATGCTTTGGATGACGGATGCCCTGATCGTGAGCGTTGATTCTCGTGCATGTTTCTAAAAAAATGACGTCAACTCTGCAGCTTTGGAGGTCCTTCATGTTCTATTACAAAGTTCCATATGCGAGATGGATCATCCCTTTGCCATGCGCGATGTACGTTGGTGTCATTGGTGGGTGAATAACCATCGCATCTACGATACGCAACGTGCATCTAACTCGTGGACCCGTTTCGTAAGTGTTCAGCGCCATCGTCTTACAGACAGAGGCCGGCTTGGGAAGGATATTCTACCTCTCTGAGCACATGCTCATCGCTTATTATGCGCTTTCGTTCTCCCTGAACGTGCTGTCCACAGTATTGATTGCTGCGCGACTCTATTGGCACAAAGTCCAATTGGAACGCGTGTTTGGTGAGTACCAACAATCCAAATGTCGCAAGTAGACCATATCCGCTGATGGGCATTTCTTTTTTTTTTCTCGGCCCTTGCTCATGTTACGTACATGTTCGCCTCCTGCTCGGTTGACCACAATGTTAGGCCCGGGAATAGAGTCGCCCTACATGAGCATTGCAACATTGCTGATCGAATCGGCAGCGCTGTACGGCTTATGGTCGCTCGCGTTTTTAATCCTGTATATTCTACAGAGCCCAGGGCAGACGATCATTTTGGCGACGGTAAGCCAGATCCAGGTGAGCTGCCTAACCGCCACAATGGCACATTCGTTCAGGAACGTGCGTGGGTCTGATATGAATGTTTTTTTTTCTTTCCTCGGCAGGTTATCGCACCGTTGTTGATGATACTCTGGACGGCTCGCGGCAAGGCTTGGAACAGTAGCAAGAGCTATGGCGAAGAGGACGAGGCGTCGGACCAACCGTCCTCGAGTCGTATCGGGAGGTTCAGCTTTGGCTCCCGACCCACCCGAGTTGTGGGCGAGTATAGCGCGGATGATATTGTTCATCCGAATACCGCAGCGTCTTGGAGCACGGCTGCCGAAGGCGAAAGGTCCAAGCGTGGAGATGCCAATAGCGATATCGACATGATGGAGCTTGGACTGCGCAGCTCTAAACCGCCCGGTATCATCAACGACTTGTAAACATGAGAGACCAGATGCACAAACACGATCGATCACATGGAAAGAAGACCCGAAATTGGGAATCTTGATACGAACTCAATGGCGCACACTAGGGACAACGTTTATTGAAGCGGAATTTCAAAGGTTCCTTCTCACTTGACATCATGATGCACGCCGCATCACCACTACCACTTGTTGAAACCAACGCTACACTTGCCTCCGTCTAGAGGTCATTCCACTCGTTTTTTGTTGCTGTACGTTTCGGCTTTGATGTTGTTGATATGTATACCCACGTATATATCCGTGTCTGTCCTTTTAGCATTAGCACCAACCGGAAATGACAATGTACTCATTACCTCAAATCCATCCATTGTTTTACAGCATCGTCCATAGTTGGGAGCAGATATCGAAGTAACGATCGCTATCAGTGACGAGGGTCCACGTAAAAAAAATCCTTCGTTCGCTGCATTCGCCCAGTCTGGAGTTCAAAAAGTTCACACCAGTACTACAGTACTAACGTGATCTCCGAATCAGAGAACTAACATGCACCACTGGCAGGGTTTCATTGTTTTACAGCATCGTCCATCGTTGGGAGCAGAAGTCGAAGTAATCGCGGTCCACGTAAAAAAAATCCCATCGTTCGTCGCACTAGTCCAATCTGGGGTTCAAAAAGTTCACACCACTGGGTACTAGAATTGACGTGATCGCTATCAGGGAATGGGTTTAAGAATCATATACGCAACTAAATTAGATCCGGCGTCGATTCCTCGATTTCGAGATTGATCCTCGAAATAGATAAAACCCTTCGCGGAACGTTGCGTCAACGCCGGGCCGAGCTCTGGGAGACCCGTTTGCTATCGTGTCGGGCGAAAAGCTGGAACGCCATTCGTATTAGCATATCGGTGTGGATTAATGGTATTAGGTGTTGCCATAGACGAGATCATGATCTGATCACTTGGGAGGACTGCAATCCAGTGCAAACAATACTCACCGGAAACATGACACATGATGCTGGTATACAGCATCGTCACAGGTTGAACACTTTGGTAAAACTAGACAAGTCAGCAAGAGTACATACATGCGTGGTGACAGTCGAGAACGTCGAGAAACGAGTCACATCTGTTGATGATAAGTTGACTTGGCTATCTACGCTAATGATACGTTTGGACAAACAAGTTGCCGGGATGGGACGCACGTAAGCATGTGAACGTTCCATGGTGCCATGTATGCACCTGCATGACGTATAAGGGAGTGAAACACCAGTTTCGAATGAGCAAAAAAGGTACTTGGAGATGTAGGCAAGACTCATCATAGATGTGATAGTGCGACGGAGCTCCAGAAAGGACTCCTTTGATCACGCGCTATATCTGTCCTTTCTGAAAATCTAAGATCTATGAATTACTCTTGGTTGTAAAACGATGCTGTCCATGGTCGAAAGGACACAGCCCATTTGCGCCGTGATCCCCGTTGGTGGACAAATCATGATATACCTTGAGATCATTGTTATTCAAGTTGTTCTGAGCTGGCAGTGAGCTCCAATGATCGATCGTGTGGTCACTGATCATCATCTTCATTACAGCCCCAGCTGCACAGCACATAAAGATACGTGTATTGTTACAGCACTGTTACTCGGATAAAATTCGAAGCGCGCGCCCTCCCAAACCCTTTTAGTTAGATTAGTGTACTCGGATGGAAAGCGATTAGCATTCCTCGCGAGCTGCACTTCTACTCCGAAGAATGGTTACGGCCAACTACGTACGTGCGTAAGCGCATTCACATCTCTAAGGTATAGTACCGGTGTGATCTTCACCCAAAATTTCCCCTCCAAACACCCTAACGCCCAAGAATCGCCGACGGTCAAGTGAGATAGCCAACCCAAATCAGACCAAGCGTCGACTCCGGTCAATGTAGCCTTCGCGTCCGTTCCAAGCCCAGCTTGAGCGCCTCTAATATCTCCAAATTTACCTGTCGTCTCGCTTCCACCGATCCCCCGAGGGCATCTTCCCACCATCGTTCGCCCTCGGGTACGTCACGCCACTTGCCCTCGTAGAAAGCACGCATGTTGTCCATAGTGCCATGAGGGGGAAGCCGCAGCGCTTGGGACTTGATCCAGCTTGGTGGGGGGTTGGTGCGCGAGTAGGAAAATATGTTTGTGTCCATGCTGGTGCCTAGACCTTCGACGCCATCACCATTTGGTTTCGTGAATCCGTCCGTTGCAAGGACGACCGCGGGCGGGGTCGTAATACGACCCCATTTGAAGCACATCTGGGACACGGCAACGCAATGCAAGATTGCCCCATCTGGTTCGATAATCGGGGCTTGGCGCCGAAAGCTAGTCCCGTTGCTATCTGCTTGGATAATAGCATTGACGGCGTGTTCCAAGTTGGCAGACCCATTTAGGGAGGGAGGGAGGGCATCGCTGGGGGAGGAAGGGGTACTGGAAGATTGGGGCGTGAGACTCTGAGCTCGTCGGCCACTGGGCCGCGTAACGAAACGCGCAACGAGATATAACTAAATGGAGAGTACAATGTTAGTACGCGAAGACGTTGGAAGATGAACTATGACTGGAAACGTCCGAGGCACTGACAAAACTTACCCATTTATGGTCCCAGGCCCCGATCGAGAGGCGAACTTCATATCTCGTTAGCGGTGGGATCTCACGAATGAAGTGATAGTGCGATCCTGATAAGCGAAGAAGGATCAAGGCTGTCAGTCTTGGGCTTGTACGTACGAATTGGAGACATACCACCGAGAGCAATCCTTCCTCCGCTCCGACCCCAGGTAGGGACCCAGTTAACAAAGGCCTTTGTGCGCGCTGCATCTAACGCCTAATTTGAAGACCGGTTAGCTCATGATGAGCGACATGAAGGAAGATATACCTTGGCATAACACGAGTTGCTGAGGTGCATCCCATAAAAGTCATTATCGTCAAGACCTAGAAAAATGTGGATCGCATGGGTCGGTGGGAAGATGAACTGCGATAGACGTACTCGCCCACCGCCTGAACACGGTGACGACCTCAAATGGATTGGCGCCCACGGGTGAGAGATCCTCAAGCCATGCGGTGATTTCACGTGTCCGTTTCTGCTTGGATGTAAACAAGAACCTGAGACAGACTGCCCAGTACCGTAGTCTAGGCTTGAATATGTGCCAGTGCACGCGGACTACGAACGTTGTTGAGCCACATATGCGTCACATGTCTGACGCAAGAATGGTGGAAAGAAAGGCTGCGGCGGGACTCACGATGCCATAGAAACGGCATAGAGCCGATGTTGAGGAGAAGTAGGAGATAGGCGGCATACTTGAGGATGGAGAGTGGCTTGATTTGCGGTGAGCGGTCTAAAAGGGCCTGAAGACGTGCAAGTAGTTCCGTAAGATCGCGTGGACGAGCGATGGCAGCATTGGCGGGTATCTTCGCAAGGAGCGTGAGGGCAGAGTGCTTGGGTGGCATCGGAATTGTGCAAGTTGGAGCGTTAACCCGACCGAATTTATAGGCGGAATTTGAAGTATAGGCGTGATAACATTGACGCCACTACGGAAGCTTTTCGGGTCTGAGATTCGTTCAAATTCGAAAACCCCCTAGGTACAAGGCCATCACATTCAAGGGCACGGTACTAATAACTAATAAGGTCTTATGTGGGGCTCCGTCTCATGGGCGCGTCCTTGAAGAGTCCTTACTGACAGATGAAAAAGCTGTCTCAAGCAGGCAATACAATGTTTCACCAAGATCAGACTCGGAGCAGTGACGGGCCTATCAGCAAGCCGAGTTTCAAATCAGGATAAGACTCGATGATGCGGCGGCAATGCTCCCGCGACTAGCTGCAATGTGGACGGTAACGTGTTTTACGTCAAACGGTCGGATAAAAAAGCCTGTTGGACCACGCTCGAGACGGCCTTCAAGTCAGTCCTCTTGTGAAGACACTGATATTGACTCTACAATGTCTTTTTTTTTTTTCCAAGAAAATTAGGGTCTTCGGTTTTCTTCCTCCTGGCCATAGATGCACAGAATGTACTGATCTAACAGATCCCTAGTACCCGGGCCGGGAGTGTGTAGCTATCCAAGCCACATTGGATACACCATGCTCACACTTCAAGTCATCATTTACCGTCACCATTCAAGCCTCCGAGTCGCTGTCGAGCCACCCGATCATACACCGCATTGCCGTTGACTCATTGTCAGTACGCGACACTGACAATGAGCCGCCTGTGCAGCTGTGCTGATTCAACTTCTTCTGGCATGCAGTCAGACACACACTTCCATCCCTGAGCGAACCAACCCCAAGGAAACGTGAACAGCTAGCCGAAACATCCTGGCAGTGCCGGTAGACCATGCATTTATCTGTACCGTACCGAATAGGATGAGTAAGCTATTCTAATCCTATTCTTAGCTAGCGAGCGAGCACAAACGGCGCATATGAATGATGTGGTGTGCTATGTAGACGAGGAATGTGCTTGCCTCGCCGCAGTCCTGCCACACTGTGGTGATCTCGACTACGTGTGGCGGCGTCCCCCCCGCCCATACTACACACAGCAAAAGCCCTGGCCCGGGCGTGCGATAAGGATCAGTGGAAAAGGACAAGTACGTGATATACCTACCGGAAGCGAGCAGCACACTACTGGTTCTAGCCTGAGTCTGCTTGATATTGAGACTCAGACTCGTCTTTTCTCAAAGGCCCATCCCCCTTGCACGTCGAATCCTGGCAAGGACGTTCCCAACTTCGGGACAATAGTAAAACCGCACAACATTCGCTGGCGTTCGTGTCCTGACGCCACAGTTCATTGGCCTCAGAGAGTAGTGCATTTTATGCGGCTCAACGGACCGCCAGTGGTTTGTGCGCTCTTATCTTGCTCTTATCTCTGATATTAAGCATTCTCTTTCAACGAGTCTGGGTGATTCATGTACCTGGGTACACAATTGGCTGCTTCGACACGTCTCTTGGAGCGGCCGTGCTACCATACAAATCAAATCGAAGATAAAATAAAACGAGAAATATCCAATCGGCCCATCAACAATCTAACCCTCACACCGCCGTCGGCGTCTCCAATCCCCGCTCAAACCGCAATCCGGCCAACATGACTGTATCACCCACGCCATCGTGACCACCTGGCGTGACACAAGACACCTTGTTCGCAAATGTCCCCTGGCCCACGTCCACCCATCTAGCTGGTCTAGCGTCCCCGTTCCTGACTGCCCGTTCCACAGTATACATACCCCACTGCTCGCCCTTTTCCCGACCGGAAAACACGTTGAATTGCGCCCGACCATCAGAATGGTCGTCTGACGCAAAAACCGCCCAATCCGGTGCATCCAGCGTCCCCACCACTGCAAAGAAAAAACATGCGCACAGTCAGCTCTAAAAACAATCGTACATTACGTCACTTACCCAAAATCAAGTCTTCCCTTTGAATCCCATAGCGGGGCGCAAGCACCTCCAAAATAAGGTTCACATGTTGTTTAAACCACGTCTTGGGCGCTTCCAAATGGTCCATAAAGCAATGCACTGTCTTTTCCACACATAATTGTGCAGATGGTTTCCCTTGCACAAGTGGAAACGCATACTGTCGTGCAATTCGTTCCCTAATCCACCCACCTCATCAGTACAAATACAGTTTGCGAAACAGAATCACGCACGGGTGTGATCGGTCGCCTCGCGATTTGAATGTCAGAAAGCCGGAAATGGCGTCCAGACCGCGCTGTGCCACGCTCCGCTTTCCGTCCTCCCGCCTTTGCACTTCAAACCTACCATACCCATACATAGACGGCAAGCAATGAAGTCGCTCGTCGCAACTCTGGAGAGGGTCGATCGCATTGAACAACGTGATAAACTCGCCCTTGGGCTTCGAGAGGTATCCAACTGCCCCAATTTCGACGCGCGTCGGGGACCACAGAGGGAGCGTCACTGAAAACCATCAAGTTTTGGCTGAACCTTTCGTGCAGTGAATCAAAAACTCACGTGAGTTATGGAATGCATGGTTCGATCCCACAATGAGACGATAGTTTTCCTCGTGTCTCGTGTCGACAGCCAACGTGTTTGTTAGAGAGGGTGTGGTTGTGTCCGTATTCTGGTGTTCAAGGACACCCGACGACACTTGCGTTAAGATCTTCAGAAATTCTGTTTGATCGCTTGTGTCAACATGAACCACAGAACAAATCACATCGCCTTTCCCAAGAGTTGGAACGGGACTGGTCAGCGACACGTCCATCATGCACTCCATGTTCCCTTCTCCGATTTCAGTCGTCATACTTTCGGAGGCAGTCTCGTAGTGTTCGTCCGCAGGTGAAGACTCTGTCGACACAACGGGCGGTGACCCAGAATTAATCACGGGAGTTGACGCGCGACGAATGCTAGGGCTGCGACAGTCCTGCAGTTTCCGAATTTCTTCAAGCGAAGAAGCGATGCTTGCAAACGACGGGCGACGATCAGATTCACGAACCCAACATGAATGCACCAAATTCGTAACCGCTTTAGCAACCTCGGCGCACCTAGCGGGAACATGAATTGTTGGGCGCTCATCCTTGTCTACAGCGACATCGCCATCAGCATCGAGTGTCATATTCATCTAAGAACGAGTGTACTCACCCAAGATGAGATCGTGGATCACTTTATCGTCCAACGTCCCCCAGGGAAGGTCACCCATACCGAGTATCTCGACGCAGCACATTGCAAACGCGTACACATCCGCAGCCTGAGTCGGTTGGTCATTGCCCATCAGCATCTCTGGTGCCTTCCATCGATTTGGACCTAAGATGAAATGTGACATCAGTTGGTACACGGGCAAATCCGGACTCACGCAACTCTGGTTGATGTGCGTCCGACCTGATTTCGCACTGACCAAAATCGGAAAGCACACACTGCCCATTCTGGTCTAGCAGCACGTTAGCCGCCTGTCAAAGGATGGTCAGCCACCGATACCCAACGGCGTATATATATGAATCCACGCACCCTGAGATCCCCGTGCAACATTCCACATCCATGCAAATACGCCATCCCCTTTGCAATCTCAAGCATCCACCTCAACAGATCCACCCGAACCTCGTTTGTTGCCATCGTCGCTTCCTCCGTCTTTGCGCGCTTGAGTAACGCCGCGAGACTACCCCCGCTACAGAACTTGCTCACAAAGAACCACGGCTTCGCCCCCAACGCACTACTTGCGCCATATAACGGCAACACGTTCGGATGATCGAGTGTGTTCCACAGCTCAACATAGCGCACAAATGCCTCCCGCGACACGTTACGTGCCAACACCTTGATAACGACCTCCTGTTTCCGCCAATGACCAAGGTACACGTTCGAAATGAATCCCATGCCAATCTTGCGGGTTCGAATAACTTCATATCTATTCGCCACGTGTACGTGGTATTAGCCAAGGTCTGATCAGAGGTCACCAAGACATACCGCGTAATCGTCCAACTTGGCAACTCTGGGACAGCAGCGGCACCGGCGCCTTTATCAAATCCTACGTGCGCGCCCTCATCCCTCGTCAGCCTCGTCATGGCCTCAATCCCGGTCTGCATAAACTTCCTATCAAGCTCGGTATTCCCCCTTTCCGCGCTACGTGCCGCGCCTTCCGAAGGGATGCCTTCATTCCTTTCCACCTCCCCTTCGGCGCCCGCGCCCAACATCCGCCGGAGGGTCTCTGCAGCCTCGAAAATTTCTCCCCGCGTGACCTGCAAGCAACGAACCATCTCCACATCATTCTTCGCATCCAACGCGCCCGCCATCGTCCCTCGAAGGGCAGCCTCATCTACGGTCGTATCCACGGCATCTTGAACCCGATGGAGCTGCGCGAGGGCGTGCATGGGACATGTTGGATGTGCGGTTGCCTTCATGCTCGTCGTCGCCGTCGTCTTGGTATCGGTATCCTCCATTGTCTGGGTCTCCTCCACGACAAACGTCGCTCTTGTCGGTGTCGGCGTGGCAGACAGAGTGGAATCTGTCCCATCAGTAGAGTATCCTGTCGACAATATGGACGGCGTGGGCATGTGCTGTCTAGTTCCAGGTCCAAAACGGGTCGTCATCGCTGGCAATGGCGGTCCGTACGCAGGTGGAGGTGTCAAATAGCCACCACCACCATCGTTATTGCGTTCCTCGCTCAGAGCCCCATCTAGACGCCCATTCGCGCTCACCAGTGCGTCGTCCATAGTGAGACCCAGGGCATTTCCGCTCGGGTGCCTTGTCACTACTTCTTGCCACGTCTGCACTTGTTGCCCACACATCATCGCATACTGCCTCCGCATCATTTGATAGTCCAGCGACAACATCGCTTTGGCCTCTAGCGCGACCCGTTTCGATTCGTTCAACGCCGAGCTCACCTCGTGATACGTACGGATTTGGACAGAGATCTGCAAGCATCCTGTCATTCGGCACACCTTACACGAATACAAATGACTCACCCCAAACCGCGAAGCAGCGTCTGTGATCGCCTCGTTGCACGCCACTAGTTCCCGTGCAATCTCTTCCCGTCTCACGTACCGCTTCAAAAACGGCCGGTAAAGTTGCATCTGTAGAAACGACTTGATCTACAAGACAACGTCAGACCAACAAAAGCGCAATTCACACCCGACGCACCTGCAAAAGTGCACCGCACAACTTCTCGACAGGCTCAGCGAGTGCCATAGCGGTCTCCATCCCTGCTTCATTGATCTCGCATCGGACAGAATAGAGCAATGTTGCACAACGTTCCGCGAGCCGCAAACAAGAGAGACGGTTCGTCTTTGCACAACAAAGCGTCAAAACGAGAATGTATGCGTGTCTTATCAAACAAGTACTCACATCGACCTTTTGACACGCGTCCCAAACACACAACAATGCCTTGGCCGCCTCTTCGAGGCCGGGAAGGGGGGCAAGCGAGAGTAGGTCAGCGGATACAGAGAGCGTATCCTTGAGTACCGGTGCGAGTTCTTGACTAGCATATTTGGCTGGTACAGGTTGAGCACGAGAAACACCCCCACAAATTGGTTTACAACATACCAGATTCCCTCGCCTTGACAAGTGCTTCGCCGACGGGCGACAACGTTGTGATGGTCGTAGCCGGCAAAATAGACGTGATCGCCAACGAAACGTACTGCGGTCGCCATCATTCTAAATGACCAAGAAATTCAAACGGACAAAAAAGACGTACCTTCTCGGCCGTGTTATACCGCTCTTGTTGCACTTGCTCGTCCAATGCATCCTCGCGCTTCGAGCCAACACGGAAAAAAGAAGATCCATGTCTCACCGTGTCCTTCTCATGCGTGCGCGTGACCAACTGCTTCGAATCCCCATTCGTACGCTCCACCTCTCCTGCCTTGACTTCGCTCGCGCGCTCTGGTCCCAGACCATCCGCGCGTGTCAACTCACCCTTTGCGCCGTCCCGTACCAACTGGGAACACCGGCATCCCTGGCCAACATCTTCGCCGTGCTCACTGGCCCCGTTGCTCAGACCCTTACTATGTCGTTTCATAGTACTTCCTGAATTCCTCCGCTTCCAAATCGTTCTTGAACGGAGCCCCTCGCGCTCCGCTTCCTCAATTCCGATACCGAGTGAGCACAAAGAAGGACAGGTGCTTGTATGCGATTGTGAAGACACCAAGAGCGACTGTGATTGTGACTGCGAGGGACCAGACAAACAAGAGACGTACGACGTCGACGAGTGCGTCGATACGTCACTGAATCGACGACGGCGCCCGTCACGTCCCAACTCTTGTCCTTGTACGAGGCTCTATGCACCGAGTCAACTGGATCAGTCACCGGAACCATCCAAATAGTAAAACATCTACTCACTGCGCAATCAGGCATGAAGCCACTCGTGTTCCCGTGCGGATGGGCTTGACACGGGTGGCAGTGAGTCAAAGTGTCTGGCGTTTTCTGCATATAAGAGCCCACGTCGCGTAGCGATTGTCCAACTTCTGCCTCGCCGCACCCAAGAGCACCATTCTGCATCCTTGACCTTGCACCCTCAGAAGCCATCGGCACAGGTACAGGCCGAGAGACGGGAACGCCATCCATCCAGTATCTAGTATTGCCACCCATTGACGCATGAACCAACCCAGGTGCCAGCGACTCTGCAAACCCAGTATCTGTCCCTGTGCCATCAAACGATGCACGAATCTCCTCATCCAGAAACGCGCCAGGGCTGGCCCCGCCACGCCCAAAAGGCTCTCGAAATGTCGATCCGTTACCATATACGGGTCGAACGATTCCCATTCCCATTGCATCATCGAGCTCACCACACCCAGAGAACTGGGACGCATAGAGATCACATGCGCCATGGGACTGGTGCGCGACATTGTCCCAGTCGTCGACCCAACCTCCTCTTCCACCCCACCAACGGACTGGGGCTTCATTCAGAGGGGTCGAGTCGCCCTTGAGCACCGGACTTCCTCGCGTGGACTGGTGCGGACGTGATTCTGCACCTAGCGAGACACGTCTGTTGCGAGAACTGTCGGGGGGAGATGAAGCGACCTGTGCGCCAAACGGATTTCCAAAGGACTGATGAATGAGCGATTTGGTACGAGTGTAGCGAGAGGGAGGTGAGGGTATAGTTTGAACAGGGGAGCTTTGGGGAAAATAGAGATAAGATTGGGTAGGATGAGATGGAGAACGGAGGAGATGCGGTTGAAACTGAGAATTTGCCTGTGTTTCATCCAAAGGTCAGCGAACGTCCACACATGGGCGGGCAACAACGTACGCTGTGAATCGAGGCGGGGGAGCCTGGCCTTGAACTATTAGAAGGTGAGAGGGGGGGTGCGTTCTGGGATACGGGGGACTGTAATGAACCTGCGAATGGAGACGAGGAAAGAGGAGAGGAATTGGAAATTCCCTGCACAAACGGACTGCCGCTTGGAGTGGCATGACGTGCATACGTGCGATGTGGTTGGAGAGGAACAGAGCCCATGACGGGGGATCGCTCGGGGGTGCGAGAGAAGGGAGAGGTGCAAGGACGAGAGAGGGTAGGAGACGACCGTGGAGGAGAAGAGGCAAACCCAGAGTCAAGGCGCTCTCTCAGCGGAGAGAGGGTATCGGACATCTCGCAGGTGGGTGAGTTACGGGGAGTATGTCCGGTGGGGAGGGGAGGGGAGAACGAAACGGGAGAAGGGTTGAGGGGGGAGGGAAGACGGGGAGAAGAAGTCTGATAAGAAACTACGCTCGTCGGGCGGGGCGAGCGTATGGATGAGGCAGACATGGTCTTGAAGCAAATCTGGGAGTGTACGGGAAGTGAATGAACAGAATACCAACTATCTCTAGCGGGTTTTATACGCCAAAGAATATATGTTGGTAGCCGGTATAGTATGACGTCGGACTAGTCCAAATGGAAAGAGTACTCGTAGATCGTCCGGAGCGCTCACCGAATTCAGACGCTAGCACTGGCACCAATTGTACTGGGTTTGCCAATCGATTCACCCTATTAGTGCTGGACTTCGGATTCCACAGCAAGCTCACCCAGTACAACCGCACACCCTTCTCGAACAGACGCGGCGGGTCCGGTTTGGAATTTTGAGGGTGATGTCATGCCGATTGTACACTGTAGTATGATCATTGTATCCTCACTATTCCGTGACTCTGGATGGAGGCGCGTTGGCTCACCTGTTCAGCACCAACTTTGAGAGGCGAATCAAGCCAACAGTAAAGCTGAAGGAATCACCAAATAAAAGTCCTTATCCACACCAGTCCTGCATAGAACATCATGCCTTAGTCACGGTGCTTGGTGCCACGTCGTGATGCGTGTGGCTTCGAGTCGGAGACTCGAATGTGCCATTTCTGACTAGACTACGTACGAGTCGGACTCACTTCCAGTGCCAGTGGCCCACATCCACCTGTACCCAATCCAGAACCCTATTTCCATCCTGTACTCACCTTCTCAGTAGGATCTTTCCCAATCCTAACAAGTGTGACGAAGATTAATTCTTGTTGGGACTAACAATAAGTTGTAAGCCGCACTGGCATCGTCATCATCCGCATTCCAATTGCCGTTGTCCCGTACATATCATCTTTCCCTGCTCTGAATACACGTTCATCACATTCTTTCCGAGTGTTATCACCTCGCGGTGGGCTTTCATAAGTCCAATGGACTCGGCAATAGGTACCGCAGCCTCCAAGTGGCTCACGAACTCACGCTCGGTGAGACCAAGGGGTTGCTGCGAGGCTCAAAAAGCGAAAGCTGAGCTTACTGTAATCTTATACAACACAGGTAATAGTCCAGGGACCGCGAGAGACGGATGTCGTGAAGAACAACTCAGATGAGTGTTGTCAATGGCAAATTTCATGACACTTATCAGTATTCAAGGTTGGGTTGTTAGAACTAGTATGCACTACTACTTCCAGTAGTATGCTATGCGTTGGTCGAAGTAGAGTGCAGCATCATGGTTCTTACGTCTTCATGTCATCAATATTTAATCTCCCTAGGGACTGCTTACAGGAACTCCCATCAACCAGATCCCTAAACGACATGATGACCGAGTGCAGTTGTGAACTGAATTGCTTTCTTACCGCCCCGTACGCCTTGCCATCGACCTAGGTTCTGCACGCTACGTCCATTCCCCATCCTGACATGTACAGAATCCCTCCTTGTCGAAGCCCACCGCGACACCCTCTTTCAACACACTCCGTCTCGCCCCCCGCGTTCGAGGACATCGTTATCACAAAGGTTAGTGCTATTTGGTGGCATTGTAGCGTCTTGGGCGGGCGTGGGTTCAGAGGTCCGCATCGTAGTCGAGGTATGTCCCATCATCTCCCATCCCGGATTGGCTCGCCCACCCATACCGTAGGACGCCTCACACTACAATCCTCAAAGTCGTCTGTCTCGACGTGCAACAAACGCTCTTTCCACCACCCACACGGATCGTCAAGGTGGGATGACATGCCACGCATATCCGACCTCCGCCCTTTTCGAACTTGTTCGCGTGTTTCTGAACGGATTCTTGAACGAGCACGACGAGAGCCACCTACCACCCACCCTCACGACATCGACCCAGCCTGTACCGCATTTTGACCTCCCGGCAGTGCGTGCTCGAGTTCACGGCCCCTCAGTCTGTCGCCCGCGTCCATTCCGGGTAATGAACTGCCTTTCAATGAACAATGGTGAGAAATGAGCATGCGCCGATTTTGGAGGGATCCATGGCAGAGCGGACCAGCGTCCTACAATTTTCGACAGTAGTAATGGTGCGATACAGGTCTACTAGCTTGCATGACGTTTACTCAATCTGAACACGATACACAGCAGACTAGGCACACATCTCATTCTTGGCCATGGCAGGAAGCTCTCCGCCACGACAACGACAACTGTATCCATTTCCATACCGAACGTACTTTATAAATACTAAATAAATGCACTACCAGGGGAATGCTTGGGATACAATTTCAGAGACCAGACTCGACAAGCTGACACAACTTGAAAGATACCCATTACGCACTACTACCGGCGCCAGGATCTTCCCCACTCCTCTCCACCATTTCTATTTCTTCTCCCTGCTCTAACTCTTCGTTCTGCCCAGCATCTGCAAACACGATCGTGCTCGTGGCAGCGCTGTGGACAGATCCTGATGACAAACCGAACGCGGAGTCAATGTCACTTCCACGCCTGCCCTGAACATCGCGCGCATAAAGGGCTCGCGAACCCAAGATGAATCGGGGGATGAGTGTGATTGGCGGTATATATACTAGTATCAGCTGTAGTGTCAACCATCCTTCCAGTGGGGCGATTGCTGCGTAATTCAATACGTCGAGGAGCGACATCATCAGGATGCTATCATCAACATTCTTTGTTAGCCTAGTTGCATAAAGGAGGATATGGAAGTAACGAAACATGAACATACACAAGAAAGTAGATCATACCTTCCCTCACAAGGAGGTTCATGTAACGGTTCAAGCGGATTTGTTTTGTTGCTTTGTACATTTGAAGTGCCTCCCTGATGAATTTGATAGTGACGAGCAGACACATTACTGCACCAAGAGTGATTTGGGCTGCATTCGTTATTTCGGACCAAATAGGGGAACCATTTTGCTGCACGCAAAGCGAGAAATCAAATACTTGAGCAGTAGCCGCTATATAATTAAGAGAAGAGCAGATATAGCGTGCGTGATGTTACACCATGTTACACGCACCTGCGAACAGCTTTCGAATGCTGATTAAAACAGTCTCCACCAGATTAGATGTTGTTTCGAGGGTGTACAATGCGAGGAGAGCACCAAGGATGAACCTGGATCGATTGTACAATGCCCACACACGGAGGATCATTGCCACTGTCACCGCCTATGAGAATATCTTGGCCGAGGTGAAATGAAATCTCACATTCTGCAGCACCAATAAAAATAAAGAAAGCCCATTGGGAAAAAAATAAGAAGAATTTCGCCTTTGAAGTTTCCTTGAGTGGGGTAGACATTGGAAATATCAAATACAAGTACTCACAACTATTTCAATCTGATCAACAACAGTTGATCAGTGCAAGATGAAGATAGCACGCATGTCTAACAATACTTTGAATATGATATCTTTTTGTCAGCAGTGTGAAGAATCACCTTTGCGGGGCCAGGTAAAAAAGAAGTCCCCACTTTAATCATTCTGTCAGCCAAACGGGTTCGGAAGTCGTATTTTTGAATGTATAGAGGCTACCATTTCTAGTGAACCAGTCAGTGATCGATTGATATTTATTGCACCAGGCTAGACATACATGACAACATAACACAGGTCAAAATAACGTGCCTGGAAGTCAACAATGATCAGTCCTAGTATAATGTTGTGGAGACAGTTCTGGTACATACCAGAATGAATAATGTAGAGACCCTCGTCCAGGGCTTCTTCTGCAGCCATATCAGAATATATGAACAGTCTGGGAATGATGTGCTGACCCAAATGTATTCAACCTAAAGAAATTGTGAATAGGTGAGATGTCTGTGTAGCATGTAGATAATTGTGAGGCATACTTCATCTGAGAATGTGAGAACTGATAATATCGAGGTTTATCTGATGTAAAGAAACATAGACACATATTACTTACTGTAATCGTATCCGACAGCGGTGAGGACTGCAACTAGGAAGAGCAGTAAGATCAAACGATCAAAAACATAAGGTCAATGAACATACGAGATCCGCAATTATTTATCTGAATGGTTTCGACAGTAGACTGCAGAGTGGAAGACATGGAGTCGATGTGGAAAATATGCTGAAGCACAGATGGCAATGAATAAGGTGAGGTTTGATAAATGGATGCAAGACGGGCTGCACATATAAGCCAACGCCGGTAGGAGAGTAAGATAGCGGAGACCAATCGGGGGCATTATTGAACGTAGGCTACATCATGAACGTGATCGGGCATTGCATGGCCCATTGGCTGGCATCTTGATAATCAAAGAGCAGTACATGAAACCCTGTCGTATGGTGCTGTCACCTGCCATCATCAGCACTGAGCAGTGGAAAGTTAAGATGGCGGTCCTGTGTTTTTCAGTGTGATCAAATGAATGATGGAATATTACTGATAATCGCCCATTATCAGCTTCTTCTCGAACATTGTGCGGATCTGTGGCAATGGTCATAATTCGTATCGGTGGACTTACGTACTCAACTGGCGGTGATTTGGAGAACGCTTCTAGCAAATGCGATTTCTGTTGACAAGGAGCACGTCCGCGGTCAACTTGGCATCTATCACGGGCAGTGTGTACCAAGTCTGTGCAGGGCTTCGATCACAACAAGGCAGCCCGAGAAAGGTACCATGGAAAGTAGATGAACGTCTCAGAAATATATTGTGGCGGGCAGCAAGTACCTACGCGGTAGTCGAGTCAAGTCAAAACATACATCAACACAACTTGGACGTGCATCGAGTACTCTTGGCAGAGCATATTCTGAACCCTCGTGATATCAATGGCTGTATCAACGACCGAGCAGGTTTACCTTCTCGCTTGCTACCAGCCATCGCTGATACTAAATTTCCATACAGCCATGTACCCCACGGTGATAAGGCTCTGAGGTGAAAAGCCGGGGGAGCTTTGACCGCTAATGCCGGCTGCCAAGAGGGAAAGACCAGTAGGTACGTGCCCATGTTATTCCCCTTAACCTCTTATGCACCAACCTGGCGCTCTTGAAGTAATCTGCTGCTCGTCACTGGACGACGTCTGGAGGGGAGTCGGTGTGATAAAGACGCAGTCGAAGAACGAGTTCTGTCGGAAAGAAGCACTGAGTTATCATGTGGGCCGACGTTCAAACTGCATGCAGCTGGGGTCATTTAAGGATCTGGATATCGATGTAGTCCCGTTACTAGTGGGTAAAAGCGGCACTTCAGCCTCAGGCCTGAGTGGAACGATGTGACCGGCGGGACAAATTTCAACATCACTTCTGCAGTGACAGCGATTGCCTCACAGTAGCGCATCTGATGCTAAGAAAGCGTGAATCTTGCAGACAATTCCTGGTGAATTTTGATGGCAGAAGATAATTCCATGGCTTGCACCGCATCTTCACCGTGCCAGGCCCAATGAGCAGTTGAATGCTAACCCATTTTGTGTTGCCGCTGGCAGGTGGCACCGCATCAGTCACCTTCATGACGGACCGTACGGGCCCCGCAACCAATCTAAACTCCGTGCTTCTCCTCCATCATGCATCATGAACCAGTCACTAGTCATCATCAGCTCAATCTTGCACGTTTTATTCCTATGAGGATGAATACGGCCCCTCGTTTCCTCGGTAAGCATGTCACTAGTACCCCGAATGGCAGACCGTGCAGACAGACCGTGCAGACAGACCACACTCGTCAGCCGTGGGTTATAGATAGCCCCCGGGTCGTGTTAACTTTGAACCGTTACTCCCAGCCTTGGCTATTATTATTCATTCGACTCATGCATTATTTCTCCTCGGCACACATCAATTTCCCATCCCTTCTACAATCTGCGTCGGTGCTGGCCAACGCCGCAACACATGGTGTCCACGAGAACCTCGACACTTGACCCCACTCTCGAGGGTGCAGAGACCAAGCAGCAGCCTTTTAGCAAGGATGCCATCGATCCGTACCTCGTCAGCCTGGAATATGAAGACAATCCCCAGTGCATGTCCACTTTCAGGCGGTGGGTTTCTGTCCTCGTCATCAGCTCGGCTTCGCTCTGCGCCACTTGTGCATCCTCTGTGGTTTGTATTTTGAGCTCGTCTAGCCGATCTTGTCGATAACTCTATCAGGCTGCCTTTACAGAAACGGGGTCTTCTCAAACGTTCCATATACCGCAAGAAGTAACGATTCTTGCTATCAGTCTGTATGTCACTGGGCTTGGTGCAGGTCCTCTCCTTGTCGGTCCCCTGTCTGAGATATATGGTGCGCCAATATTCTCGTACGTGAAAGCATCCCACTAGCTCACTTGATTCAAGGCCGAAATATCATATATCGAGTTTCGTACATTCTTTTCTTCGTCTTCACTTTTCCGGTTGCATTCGCTCCAGATGCCGGTGGGTGACAGTCAGGCTTTGACGTCGTAATTCTGCAATGAAAAAATATAGGCGTATTCCTCTTCTTCAGGTTGATCACTGGTCTGTGCAGTTCTGCATTCCTGAGCGTCGCTGGAGGTAGTGTCAGTGACATGTTTCCTGACACCACTGTGGCAAAGTGAGTCTTGTATATTTCGTTGATCCACCTGCGCTAATTTCTGCAGTCCGATGGCGGTTTACACCATGTGAGTGAGTCAGATTTGCTCAAGATGTTGTACCTAATGGGGAGACGAGATCGCCTTTCATCGGTCCTGTGGTTGGTCCTTTGATTTCAGGGTATGCGATAACACTTAATGTTTCATTGCCTCATGCTTTTTATGACCTCTTTTCACAGATTCATCAATCAAGTGAGTCCAGCGCAGATCGTTGGTGTCCTTTCTTATTCGATCTCTGCTCAGAACTTGTACTGGCGATGGACATATTGGTTTATGTTGTGCTGGATATTTGCTGAAACTGTTCTCCTCTTCCTGGTAAAGCATAGTGATCTCATAGCTACTATTTACGAGTGCTGACGGCGACGCCGAATTCTCGTTTTAGTTTGTCCCAGAAACGTATGCTCCTATTATATTGAAGAAGAAGGCAGCCAGGTAGCTAGACAAGCCCCCAGATCGATCGTGTACTTACATTATTTCAGGCTACGCAAGACCACGGGGGATGCCAGCTATCATGCGCCGTTGGACAAGGTTCAAGGGAGCCTAGCTAGGTCTATCATGATCAGTTGCTACCGACCATTCCGTACGTTCTAAACAGTTTCATTATATCGGATCCTGATTCAGCGACCACAGAATTGCTGTTGTTTGACCGAATGGCCCTTCTGTTGGATACATGGTATGCAGCTCATCTTGATCGATGCACTGGAATGACATCCATTGAATCTTGCAAGGAACGCACTGCTTCTGGGTATTCTCTATCTGGCTTTTCAAGCATATCCAGTGATATTTGAAGGCGTACATCATTTCAATGACCAAATGACTGGTCTCGCGTTCCTTGGGATAGGAATAGGCATGTTCGCTGCCATCTCCACGCAACCACTCTGGAATAAGTACGTTGCCTCTTAAAGCTGTCGAAGTCACTCACAGTTCCTCAGCCTTTTCGCCCGTGAAGCACTGAAACATGGTGGTAATCCGCCACCGGAAGTCCGACTCATCATGGGTCAAGCTGGCGCCGTCCTTGTTCCGATTGGTTCGTCGTTTCCCCTGTAGGTTCGGTGTGCACTCATCTGTTTTTAGGCCTCTTTTGGCTCGCATTTACCACATATCCACAAGTACACTGGATCGCACCCATCATTGCTACCGTTCCATTCGGTTCGGGCATTTATTTTGTGTTCACATCGACGTTCACGTATCTAGTGACCGCCTACCGTCCAATCGCTGCATCAGCCATGGCAAGCAACACTGCTCTACGATGCGCCTTTGCGGCTGCGTTTCCGCTTTTCGCGGATGCGATGTATGACCGCCTAGGGACAGTTGGGGCGACTGCGTTGTTAGCCGGCCTTACAACGATTGCGGCACCGTTACCGTGCGTATGATTGAGCTTGAATTCCTTCTGTTCTCCCCTCCTGAGACACCAGACTGTTTCTAGTTTCATCTTTTATCGCATCGGCGGGCAGTTGCGGATGAAATCAAAGTATGCTGCACACTGAACCAAGCGTCACCGGGTCGTATTCTTTATGACGAGTTTCCCCACGTTGAGCGGTTGATGCAACAAGTTTTGAATCATGCTTTCATAAAATACAACGATAGACGATTGGGGAGTAGATGGATATCCACTAGAATAACTTTTTCTGCGTTCAAGTTACACATCTGATATAATTCACTTTAACTCATTCAATGTTTGAACGGAGACACAGCATCGGTATGGCCTAAAGTTATTTATGTCCATCTAGCATCAATCATTAATGAGATAAGATGGAAAGATGTGATTATAGAACACCAATTGTGTTCACGACTTCGTTGGAAAGGTTGTAGTCGTTACATTCGGCTTTTTGCAACGGGAACAATGTCGTTGGGTGGTCGAATCTCAAACCGCGCGTCTCGCGATGTAAACTGAAGAAAATCGTCCTCACACACGCATAGTAATAACGACAAAACATTAAATAAGAGATCCTCATTTACTAGTTCCCATTCCCTTGGCTATTTCCATTTCCGCTGGAGAAGTCGTGCGCCTTGTACAACGTTGCTGAATCGAGAACACTTCCGTTTGCGCTAGCGACAAACTCGTGAGTGAGATGTGTCCGGTTGTGGAACGTCAGTCGGGACCAGCCGTATGTACTGTTGTTGTATGACCCATCTGTAGTTAGCGCCAAGGTATACCACGAAAGAAGAAACGTACTCGTCCCAAGCTTTGACGGAATAGTACGGGGTGGAGTCAAGCGTGTCGAGACCGTCGTAGTGACCCGCAGCGCCGTTGATGATGTTCCACGGCGCGGTTGGGTTATTGAGTCCATTGGGATCGACGGTGTCTAGAGAGAAGAAGAAAAGGGTTAGGGACTCGGAGTTCAGCATCGCCCACGTAGTGATACAAGTTCACGCACAGTTGGCGATCGGCGTATTCCGTTGGTACACCTATAAAAATCAAGAAAATCATGGCACTCTTCGCAGTCATGCGGGTAAAAAGGACTTACGTGGACGTGTCCTTGCATGTAAAGGTCGACGCCGTACTTGATCATCAATGGCTCGAATGCTTGCTGACAAGTCAAGCAAACGTTCGATGAGGAGTTTTCGGCACCAATGTACCAAGGGCGATGGAGACCAACAATCACCCACGGCGTTTCTTCGCGGTTAACGGAGGCGAGATCGTTCTCGAACCATTCGTACTGCTGGTTTGGGTATCCAAAGGGACCGTTGTCCGCGCCGGCACCGGATCCCCCAGCTTCGTCCGGCGACTGGAGACCAACTGGAAGGTCTGTTTCGGTGTTGAGAATGATGAAGTGGGCGAGGCCATAGTCGAAGGAGTACCAGAGATTGCTAAGACCGCCGGATTCCTCAGAAGGCATGTTGAAGTGATTGACTTGTGGGATGCAAGTGAATTCGTTCATAAGGAGAGAACAATGATCCGGACTTACTGTATCCGGTAAAGTTTGTTTGACCGGGAACACATATGGAGGTAGTGTATGTGATGTTGTGGACAGAATCGGTGGTTCCACTGAAAGTCGCTGGTGGGTACAATCTAGGTACATGTATGCTAGGCTTACCCGTCGTCACAGTTGGCCTGTTGGCATGTAATGAGCATCAGGATGAGCAACGAACCTAGAAGACGTGACTTACCTCATGATTTCCTGCAGCAACCATGTAGGCCATTGAGCTAGTGAGCGGCGTCATCTGGTCATAGAACTGCTCGAGTAAGACATTATAGCCCTCCACGACACTCGTCATGTTAGGGATCAGGCTATTGTTGCCAAAGTAGCCTTCCCAGCTCTCTGTGATAAAGTAGTCGGCATAGGCGAGGTCACCAAAATGAGCGATGAATTCATAAGTACTGGGTGGAGTATAAGCGAGGGAAGGGCAGAAAGATTGAAAGAACGGCGCACTCCTTGTACTCGAGGAGACTCTGGATCGTGTTAAGGTTATTGGGGCCGAGTGGGTTTGCAGCTCCTCCATATGGACCCACTTTGGTGCTGAGGCCGTCAGCGCCCATCAATCCAAGATCAATGACGACTGCAATAGTGAAGGAGGTCTCATCACCCGCTTCACGGGCAGTGGTAAAGGTATCAAGGGTTCTGTATGCACAGCCAGGGCAGTTTCTGGCAAAGATATTAATGAGAAGATTGAAGTGGATGGATACAGAAAAAGTACTCAACTGGTAAGAGGTGCGGTACCAGTATTTTGTATTTGGCTTGAGACCCGTGATTTTGACATGGTTGTCATATACACGGGAGCTAGGATAAGTAGACGAGTTTCCGGTGGCGAGATTGGTGAGGGCGGTGGGAGACTCGCCATACCAGACTTGTGGAGTATCGAGTTGGGCGTGCGTGTTCCAGCTAACAGTCATACCGGTCGAGCCAGCAAAGGCAAGGTGTTGCTGGAGTGGTTCATAAGGGTTGCAGGGAACAGTTCCAGGAACATGCACACCGGTAGACTCTGCAAGACATGAAAAGGGGGTAGAGGTGTTGGTGAGGTCAATGAACTGAGGATTGACGCTGAGGAGGGCGGTCGCAACTACGACAAGAGTGAGCCAAACCATGAAGGTGTGGAGTGGATCACTTCAGGTTGCAAGACGCGTTATCTACCAACTGTCGGCGATATCGCGGGATGGACGAACGTGCGGGGAGTGGGAAACCCGTTTAGAGGCGCTCGGCGTTGCGCATGGTCTGATGATCATGACCCTCATCGTGAACACGACTCGCACGGAACATTGAATTGTGACTGAGTGGCGACCAGTCAGAAAGCGCATATGGTTCTAATCGAAGGGTCACCTGTCACCTGGTAATCCTTGGCCCCCTCTGCTGTTAAACAAGGGTTGATATTCGCAACGCATCGGAGGCACGTTGAATGATGAAGCTATAAATAAGTTTTCGGACGACCGTTAGTACTCCACGTGCGACTCTGAGCCGGAGTCTCCCTGCCAAGTACTGGCAGTCAGCGGCCGCTCCACTCGAGCCAAAGCCTCAACCTCAAATCGCTCAGGCTCCTTCCCGCAAGCCTACCTGGTATCTGCCATGTCCTGCCACCACAATAGACGATTGGAAACTTGTGTCATAGTCCCATAACATGTGTTGCTCGGACCTTGGTTTGGGTTTCTGCTTCAACTTGAACCTCTCTCTTGCCCCCATGATTTCGCCCTCTTCTCTACTTTCAACATAGTCGTTGGTTAAAGTTGTCAATTTTCCATACCTCTGCATGGTTGCCTTCTCCGACTAAAGATTAGACCAGATTCTCTCCGAGATTCTGACTTCCTTAAACTTCTTCAGTCCTGGGATCTTGCCGCAATTCTGCGCAAGCCGATATGCTGGCAGTATCGTCACTGTCATCACACTATACGCCGGCGACGCCTTGTATCTTATTACGGTTAGTCCGGTGACCAGTTTACGAAAGGTCATCTTAACTTGAACTTGAAGTCCTACTAGTAGTACTCCATCCCGCCCCCAAGTTTTCATTCCGCCTCTCATGGTACATAATGCCATCACTCTCTAGTCTGGTCCGATCACAACTTCCGACACCTCTTCACAAGGGCACACCGTACCTCCTTAATGTCTTGATTGGCCTCCCAACCAATGAAATTACATTCGTTTTGGAGCCTCCGACCCGTCCGTATGACAAATGTGTACCTATGAGAGATGCCGAATGATGGTGTATACGGCCCTAACTTGGAGGAGGCTCTTATGGAAGAAAAGGAAGAAAAGGACTGGAAGGGACGAATGCTCGATCACCTTAATGCTTACAATCGGTGATCTCACCCAGTTCACCCTCACTTCGACCCACCTCAATGGGAAACTGTGTACTCTAGGGCAATCTGCGATCTGTGAAATTCGATTGTGACGGCGGCTCATAGGGGAGCGGGTGATGTATGTACTTGATAGGTGTGGGATGTGGGTAAAAGCCTGGGGGTTTCCGACCCAATGCACTGTAAGGGCGAGTGAGCTGCATCAGGGTGGGATGGGCACCAAGCAGGTCGTTGAGCGAGCCCGAGCGTGAAGTGAGACGGACAATCGTGTTCGCTGGCAAGTCACGTGCCGTGACGGACGATCACCGACCGTTGCACGCATGTTGTCGCTTAATGACGCTACTTTGTTCCAGGTAAATCTGATCCGTACGCAGTCTTCACCCTCAATGGGTACAAGGTATTCAAGTCATAGACGAAGAAGAAAACTCTCCACATCATTGGGCGTCTCTGCTCGTTCTCCCCCTGCCCCTCCGGCAACGGTTTACACTGCATAGCATCATCTTTTTTACGCTCCTGAGCGTGACTCAAGACGGCCCATGTTGATTTAGCGCGAAGGTGAGCCTTCTTGGATAACCATGATCCACACTCAGGCTCCTGCTCCCCAGTGCTCGCCTTCGTCACTGTGAATTTGGGTTCCCAATGCTCCCAGGACTTAGGATGTGACAGACCGAGAATTCCGTGCTAACTCGGACTCGCACCTTTCGACTTAACCAACTGCAAGCTCAGTGTGATTCATTTTCGAGTTCCTCTCAACTCTCGTTGTGTTGGGTTGCTTGTACACGATCCCTCGGGTCCTTTGGTTTTCGTAATTCTCCTGTCTATCTCCTGCATCTCGCGGTCGCCCTCAGAATTTGAAATCCTTTCTTCGCCAACTTGTATCTGCTCTCCAGTACGATCGCACGTCGTCGCGACTCCCCAGACATGCTCGTGCCCGCCCTGCAGGCAATCTTTTACAGTTCCGCATAGCATTATTTTCGATCAACGATACTTGTCTGATTTTGCCCCAGGTATGAGAGCGATACGCTCTCACGCAGACGGCCATCACGATCAGAACATATGTATCAGTCACAGCCTAAATTATACGAGTCATGGGACGTTATCGATCAACGTTATCGGTCTGCGGATGTCACATGTCACATCGCCCACAAGGCTTAAGAACGTGCAAACATCTTTGTCACTTCGTTCTCCACCCTTTCACTCTCGTGATACAAAGTCGAAATCCACCTCGATTTCGGATATCGCCTCAGTTCCCTGTTTTATTAGTTCATAAATTGGTACATTCATTTATTCTACATCTCTACCTACCATTAATATTTATTATAATGGAGCCTGGATATGTACACTTTATCTTGATCCCTCGATGTTCTTGCCAGCCCATATCTCTAGATGTCAAAGGCTGATATCCATGAGCCAAAATTTAACTCAATGCTGTTATGATGTTCTAAACCATGCATATTAGAACTTGTAATGGTTGAATCTGCTTTAACAGCCAGTCATGGAGAACAAGGTTGGTCAATATGTTTTTTTTACAATTTCCTGTAGCTCATAAATGTTGTTAGAGCTTCTCAATCAAATCCTTGATCCTGCTGAAATCAATCTATCAGAGCAAGGTTGGTTGAGATGTTTTCACAATTTCCCATATCTCATAGATATTGTTAGAGCTTCTCAATAGATTTCTTGATCCTGCCAAAATGGATTTGTCTTGATGAAAGGCATGTCTAAAGGGCATGTGTCAAAAGATCATTGACCCCATTCTCTGTTGGGCTAATGTTGTAGGATTCGCGATACAATTACTATAACACTTGGACGTTTATCTTATCTTATCGGATAGCATCTCACATGACAACTCCCACAGCTAGGCTTAGGGTCTAGGACTGCATCTAGACTGGTCACGTGACATGATGTCATCGTTGGGCCTGGAGCTATGACCTCATCGGTCTAGGCTATGACATCATCAGTGATATCATGCCTCATGGTAATCTCATGGACACCTCATGTTATCCACATGTTCCCCTTCTATACCAGCCCTCACGTAGATACAGGAGCCTCCCCTAAACTGATCCCTTTCCTATATATACCATAGTCCCCTCCTGTATATTCCTTAGTTCTATTCACCTTGTCTCTTGCCTGGTTCCCCACGTCCGAACTGCCTAAGAGCCATAGTGGGTGTGCTCCCACATTCCTTGCTGGGTTATGCCATCCCATTACGAAAGGCACTCATTGTCGAACCCTTCTCCTTCCTCATTGGCCATATCTATTGGCTAGATGCCACTCGTCGTCCACGCCAGCAGGAACCTTCCTGCAAGGCAGATAGAGCAGCCTCGTTTGCCGTTCCACTCCGTAACATATGCTTGGCTCTGATGGGCTCAGAGAGCCTCATCTTAATCAACCCCAAGATCTGGTCGTTGGCTTTGGACCACTGGATCCAAGTGTTTTTGTCATCGGCATCGCTGTTGGCAGTTAACGCCACAGGACGCAAGAGCTCAAGGGCCCAAGTGAACCTGGTAGATTGGAGGTAGAAGGCCATTGCTGGCCACCATGTCTGCCAGTTCATCCCATTGAAGATGGGAATGGAAACGTCCTTCATAGAGAGAGACATTTTAGATGATATCTGGAATGCAACAGTGTCAGCATGTCATTCCAGCATAGGTTCATTACCATGGCGCTATCTGGTGCATAGGAACAGTCTTTCAACATTCTCTAGCACAACGAATGCACAACGATGGTGAGCATGAGGTCAGGCAACATGTAGGTGCAGTCTTTCGATGCACACTACAGTGCACTAACAGGGCTCATAACCTGTTGAAAGCATACAGGTGGTAAGGTAGAGGAATACCTGATACTCACCAAGGTTAGAGGAGTTGATTTAAGGAGATGGTTGTGGTAAGAACACAAGATGCTATTTGAACTCAGATGACTGAGTTCCAACTTATACAGTGGCTCAAATAAGTGTCCCAATGTTGGGCCATTTTGGAAAGACTTGACATTTGCAAGAGAACTAAAATGCATCAACTCTGATACTTGCAGAGCCATTAATAGCCTTAACTCCTGCCCAGAAACGGAGCCCTTAGTCATGTGATTTGGTTGCCATGGCACTGAGATATAACAATTTCAAAATGACATGTCATTGGGACACTTATTTGAGCATTATATTATCTGTCATTTTTTGGTAAATAACATAATGTTCTGATGGATGCTGTGCTTTAACCCTGTCTCATTATGTAATTTACATCACCATAGGCACTATAAAGAACAGAAATACCACCCAGCTAACCCTACTCCATAA